>JACDJE010000158.1:1094789-1120229 GCA_016647715.1 Pavo muticus
AAAAAAAAAAAAAAAAAAAACTTAGGTTGGGACCTAAGATTTGCAATCTGTATCCTCAGAGACATGACATGGAATTCTTATTACTTGGCTTCCATTTTTCAGATATTTTAAACCTGCAGTCAGAGCACACAGCCTCCCACACATTAGACACACCTACATCGCAAGTAGTTCTTCATTAGTGACAATTTTTAACAATTAACACATACAGACATATTAATTTCTGCATAACAACACTGCTTTTGCTAAACAGTGAAGAAAACATTTCCACATCTATAATATTTCAACATTTCCAATCACCTCAAACAACTGCTTTAGAACCTTTTAACCAAAACATCTAAAATATTTTGCTTTTGATTCTTTGTTGCATGCTTCAGGCCTTGGAGACCAGTGTGTGTGTGTGTGTGTGTGTGTGTATATATATATATATATATGTATGTATATAAAGCTAGATAACTTCAGTAAGGAATGACACAAAATTCTTGATTTTCCTGGTCACTCAAAGTGCATTCATATTTACTTGCAATGACAATGAATGGCACGTGCTGCTTATTAGTGGCTTTCTAAATCTAATAGTAGAAATACAATTTGGAAAGTCAGTAACTTTTCCTTTTAGTGAGTCTCTATTTAAAGGAATGTCAATAAATGAAAAGATAGCAATTGAAATACTTGCAACATCTACCAAAGCAAAGTTAATAGTTTTGATAATTAAAAAAAAAAAAAAAAATCTTTGTAGAATCAGCATGCTTGTTTACATAACTTCAGCTTCAGTACTTGTTTACCAGCATGATTAGCCTTTCAATTGTGTTTAGAATCAAACATTATTTACTTGTTATATCCATGCGGAATGATGAGGAATATCAAGACACAGACAGTGAGGACTGGGTCACTGCACAGTGACAAGCTCAAGTATAGAATTCCTGATTTATTCAAGCTGGAAGCACTTACTTACAGAATCAAAACACATTCAAGATTACTGAGGAGTAATACATCAGACTGAACCACTTGGGCAGACACAGCCATAGTGTGCTACCATGCTGTGCCTTGAGGAGAACAGTCAGGTGATGACCACAGCTGGCATAAGACCAGACATTGCATGGACAAGGCCATACTTCATAAGCTCACCCTGCCCATTTTACTTCTGGGCATGCCCTCCAGCTTATGTTAGGGGTTTGTTTCCCAGTCCCCAAAGCTAACCCTGCCTGAACATTCAGGTTGTCATTCGAATAACAGTTTAGTGCAGGTAAATTGAATTGATATGAATTGACTGTACTTTTGATGTAATGCAAAAAGTAGAGAACAAATTTAACGCATGATCAAACACACTTACCAGTGCTATTTCTACATGAGGCATTTCCCCCAGTTTAAAGATAGCCCCAGGCATTTTATCTCTCTTCTTAGTTCTGAGAACGTATTTTCTTGTGACGTAATGCCTCAGGAACCATGTCACTTCCACTGAATCTTTGTATTTCCCACATGAAAGTACATATAACTTAAAATTTGGTCTATAAAATTATTATTTATACTGATATTTCTTTCTCATAAAATTGTATTTTCCATTCTGCTGTCAGTTATGAAGTTTTAAAATAAAACACGCGTCTACGATATTCTACAGTTTTAAACTAATGAAGGAAATGTGCAAGTACTTCTCAACTCTTAATCTCTGTTGATTTAGAAGGCCTGAGCAAAACAAGGAATAAAAACATCTGCAATCTAATCTAGAAAATCAGTAGCATTTTTTCAGAGAAGAGACCAAAAAAATCCTAAGGCTCTGAGATCATATTATTTCAACTGATAAACAAAAGCAAAGTGTGTTCCAAGAGAAGATACTGGAGTAGATGAGAGCTTATTCTGCATCCCCAACTAACCTCAGTTTCAGGATGTGTTTCAGAGATACATATCTTAATTACTAGAGAATCCATGTTATCAAAAAGACAAAACAGATGTTACTAGTCCATATAGTCTCAAAATTAATATTTAGATAGAGAACCAATGGTAAACCCAATAATTACAATCAATCGTAACTTACAAGTCTTTAAATTGGTTCAGACTTCCACGAAAGGTTGTTTTATCTCACTCTCTGTTTGGGTGAAAAACATCAAATCAGCCACTCATGCTGCAGGCAAAGGGGAAACCACATCACTGCTCCAACTTTGCACCTGACTTTTTTTTCCTCTTTGTGTATTCACAAGTACTTCTATATGACAAAGAACACAACTGTTGCCTGCAGGAACTTAGGTCAGAATGAGGAAGCTAAACGTATTAAGAGAAGTTCACCTACCATATTATTAGAGCCAGCTAAAGCAATCTCTGATAGTTCAAGGAAGACTGACAAAATCCCAAAGTATTTCTGAAATGTAAACATAGTAATTTCTTTTAAAGCTAGAGAACAGTCTAAACACTTACAGGCTAGACCATCAGATTTTGGCACTCAGAAAAATACTGGGCAATGTTAAACTACTTTAGTGGTACTCGCAAGATAAGATGATGTTCAGTAAAAAAGTAACCAATCCGTGTTTCTTCGTTTTCTTTTATATGAGTGACTCTTTATAAAGAAGGTGAGAATAACACGTATCACCAGGTTTTAGAAAGCTTTCAATGTTGCTAATTGAAAATAATGAAAACATTGATAATACCGAAGTACTAAATATAACTTCCCATTAGAACATATTAAAACCATAGAGGTACTCCAGGTAATCTCTGACAGAATATATGAGCTTGCTGTATCAGTCTTTTGAATACATTTTAAAGATATATAATCTTCTAGTTCTATTAAAACTCTTCCCAAAAAATTGCACAGCAGATTTTTTTCAGCCATGAGTTATTCCAGATCAGAACAAGTCTTTAGCAGTTTCATAACTTCCCAAGGAAACTGCAGATGAATGAGACAAAAATAACAGTTCACCCAAGATAGCCCTGTTGACCTTCAGCAGTTAAAGAAGGAAATAAGACATTTCTTCCCTATCATAAGGGAAAATTTTGAGTTAAAGGGAGAAAGGAACAAAACAGAAGGAAAGAATCAGTCTCAAACGTTTCCCACCAAGAACACAAGTATAGATAAAATCAGTATATTGTGCCTTATTTCAAATAATTATTTTTTTTTAATTAAATATAAAGATAAAACACATTCCATGATCTAAGCTTTTCTAATTGTAGTAGTCAGGTAAAGCACTTCTAAAACACAAGGATTTTTTACCCTCTAAATCAAAGCTTTTTGGCATTAATCTAGTGAAGTCTACACTGCCAAATGTTCATTTTGTTAGTGAATTTCAAAACATACATTATTATTCTTAATCCTACCAATAGCCCCATTGTCTTCAGCTAGGTTAGACTTCTGTTTAAATACACTACTACATCAAGCCTTAAAGATAATATCTATTCAGTTTTTCAGACTTTATGCTTTCTACAGACAAATAAGATCATAAAGCAAAATGCATCACAATCATAGGCCAAATGTAGAATTTGTCTGTCATACTCAAATTCACATATCTTACAAACAGTACTTGAGGGGCCTAACCAAAAAGCTACTGAAACTGTCTCTAGGTGTCTCCACCGACAGTGTTAGATTTTGCCATGTTCCATTACATTTTCAAACATGTACAATTCAAACTCCACATATAAGAAAAATAGTAATTTATTTTTTTTTAATACACGTACTCTGAATTTCATATGCTTTATGAAGAACATAAGACCCTAGAAAAACGTCCTTTTATATTTCCCAATTAATATAAATATGAATGCCAAGCAAACAAACAAACAAGGCCACCACCTTGATATGCAGGGAATTCAAACAGTTCATATGAGATATATTCATCTGCCGCTAATGCATACAAATCAGTCATCCAGGTCAACGTGAAAGTCACTGGCATTACTGGACAAAATGCATCTCAAAATCTTTTCAATGTGGTGCTGCAAGAACAGACTCAAAATTAGTTGGAGGATTGTGAAAGCTGAAGTGCAATAAAGGATGATAAAATTCATGAAAACAGCTTACGTCCAAGAAAATATGCACCTGTAGCAGTCCAATTATATTCTCTATTACAGACAATTATTTAGAGCAGAACCCAAAAGAAACAAAGCCAACTGCAGAACTTGTAGACACGTAAGTATAGAATCAGGCATCAAGACAGACAGTGATCAAAAGCTTTCTTTAATCATCAGTATTTCAAATGCTGAAGAACATGAGTATTTGAGGTATGCTAAGGCACAATATAATATTTAGAAATACTATTTTGAGAAGATATAAATTTAACAAAGCTTCTCAGATTTGATCCATTTCTAACCTACTTCTGCCTAATATGAGAGAATTCCTGTCAAGCACCTGTCTAGGTAGAATAAGACATGAGTTATGCATGCTAAATAAGGCAATCATAGTAAGTATGCTGGTTAAATTTGTGTAAATCATTATATTTTTCAAAGCAATAAAATGTCACTTAACTAATTAATTTTGTACACCTTAACCATACAACTAGAATTTCATTTATTAAAAACAATTGAAAAATTTGTCACTTTGATAAGCACCAAATAGTACCATTCTTGTCAACATCTCAACTATCCTTCAAACATTAAACAAATACTTTACATAATAATAATTTAAAAAATTCAACTTAAAAATATGTATTTGTGATTCTTTTTTCATGATGGCTATTTATAACTGATTCTAAAGAAGAACCAAATCACTAAAATTTTAGTGATTTAGAAAAAGGTAGCACTAGCATATTTGTTTTAAATAGCCAATTGCAGGTTTTACACATATAATGTTAAAAGCTCAATAGGTACTCAATTTTATTTGACACTGATGTAAAGACTTGAACTCTAATTACTGTAAATACTGAATGCAGCAGCATCTGTGTATAAAAAAGAGTGATTATACTTAACAAAACATGCTAACAGACGATGAAAATGCAAACAAGAAGTATTGGCTGTGCTTTCACTAGCTGGTTTTATACTGATAACTGCATTGACTTGTAATCAGACAGCAAATGAGGATTTGGTTAACTGTATATAGTAGTATTCTCAAAAGAGCAGGTCAACATTATGAAACCGCGAAGTTGATTAAATGACCATGCCTCAAATGAACAAATTATCAATAGTAGAGAATCACGGCTTGCATTCATTTTTTTTAAAAAGAGAAACAACAAATTAATTATTTTCCAAACATCATTTGTTGAAATTAATTGTACTAAAAATTAAAACTACCCTCAATATCACCATTAAAAATAAACCAAAGTATTCTGGGCTCACAATTCCTCAGTCATTAATGTGCTACTACAAAACATAACAGGGTTAGAATACATAGGAAAACTGACAAACGGTTGTCCAAAATACAGTTGCTAATATAAGCTACTTAGCAGAAGCAAAATTCAGAGGATTCCCAAAGGAAAAAAACAGCATCTTTTTCTGATGTGCACTGTACAATGGTACAGATTCACACTGAGATTTATACTCATTATTGCAATACAAGTACTTATGAGTCATCGTTAGTTACTTCTCTTTCAGTGATCATTTATCTAATGATCTTCAATAACTTACCTATATGACTTCTGCAAACATACAGAAGAAGTTTAGTGTTTGAGAGGTAGTTGTAGTAAGGAAATTTCCTTTATTGCACAACTGAAGTGTTTGATATTGCAGATAAATGATTGTTAGATATATATTAGAACGAGATTTGCCATTTTTTTTTTAACAGTTATAGTAAATAACTGGCTTAGATCTACAGACCAACTAGTGCCTATTTGAATTAGGTGGCTCCTACATTAGGAATCTAAAGACTTAGTTTTCCTAAAAGTTTTTCTCACCCACAGAACCAGTAGGATATATTTCTGATGTTCTCATATGAATTTCTTCCACAAACTAACATAAATTGTTCCTGTTCAGCTTTTTTTCTGAAATATTGCAATCAAATACACTGAAATACTTTAAAATAAGACTGTAACAAACCTAGTGAATTAAATTCACCTTCTTACTGTGTTGGTTCACTTCAAAAATTACACAATTGTTTTGTGTTATAAAACCCAGTTGAACATCAGATTAAAAAAGGGAAATTAAAAAAAAAAAAAACAACCTGTTGTATTTGCCTGAAATAATTAAAAAAATAAAGGTCCACTGATTTACAAAAATTCACACTTACAAAGTTAGAAAAATGCAGAATTTAATACATGTTGTTAATGGCAACATCTGAAAACCATATGAAACAACTACTAAGTACATTAGTGTTGCAGTATATATATTAAAAATGCATTCTTCGATGTAAGACGTAATGAAGTTAAGCAAAATATTGTCTTATAATTGCTTGTCAATTTACTTTTTTTTTTACAGCTGAATCTAGCCTTATTTTTGGCATGTCTTGGATTAGGTAAATTTAATACATTATGCAGAGTTTCTCACAAAGAACAGCAGAAAGGAAAACGAAGTGAATGTAAGTTGCCTCTTAATAATACGAAGTATTTTTGAAAGGTTGGAGGAGAAGTTAATTTGCTTAGGGATAGATCCACAGCAATCTGTCTTGACTGAATAACTGCAAACTCTATTGATTCATTAGTGAAATACTCTTCCTTTTTAGTTGCTTTCTAGTTGTTACTGAAATTAGATAATTCCACTGTCCCACAAACTTTAATACAGTAAAAATCAGTAAGTAACAAAAGTGAATAGATACTTAAAAGAATACTATGTTCAATCATTCTCACAAAATTAACATTTTGTTCCAAATCTTTTTCGCTAAAGTTTCCTTAGGTAATATTAAAGTTTTTATACTGAGGCAGAACTATCAATGGTGTTTAATCCTCACCAGCTAAGTTGCTGGTAGAAGAAAGAAAGAAACTGCAAAAAGGGCTAACATCATAGAAGAAATTCAGGCAATGAAAGAGACCAGATTCCCAGCAGATACTCCTCTGCCTGCATATGTTGCAATTCTGTTATCTGGACTGAGTCACAGAATCACAGAATTGTAGGGGTTGGAAGGGACCTCCAGAGATCATCGAGTCCAATCCCCCTGCAAAGCAGGCTCCACAGGTAGATGTCCAGCCGGGTCTTGAATATCTCTACAGAAGGAGAATCCACAGCCCCCCTAGGCAGCCTGTTCCAGTACTCCATCACCCCTACTGTGAAGAAGTTCCTTCGCATATTGGTGAAGAACTTCCTATGCTCCAGTTTATGGCCATTTCCTCTTGTCCTGTCCCCACAGACCACTGAAAAGAGGTTGGTCATGTCTCTTTGACTCCCACTTTAATATATTTATAAACATTAATAAGATCACATAATCAGTTCTGACCCTTATACACGTTTCTGTGCATTTTCAACTATATTCAACATACAGCTCATATATATATAGATATTCATTTCAGAATAAGCTGGTTCATAAGTTCACATACAGAAGGAATTATTTCTAAGCATTAAGGCCATATGAAAGCCATACTGTTGAATTCTGGACATTCATCCAGAATTTCCTGTACCAAACACAGTAACTTACATTACATTATTTCTTCAACAAGCATGGAATGGATAACCAAAAAGCAAAAACTACTTGCCAACCCTGTCCATAAATGAGTGGGAAAACCTACATCTTCCTCTTCAGCAATCTTCAGTGTGCTGCCTTCCAATAGAAATCTTCTAGAACTCAGGAGACCTAAAGCTTCACCTGTTTTTTTTCTAATGTTATTTGTTATTTATAGTTAAAAAGTTCCAAAGTGTACCACGGAAAGTGGAGCAACAGCACCACACTCCCAGTGTTTAAACTCTGAACAGTGTATATAGAAGAAAAATACAGATATAACACTTAGAATGGAAACGGGAAAAAGAGAGTGACAGGATAAATGTGATTAAAGCAAAAGCAATGCACAGTTATAAGGAAATATTAAATGTTTCAAACCATGTGAATGTTGTCAGTAGCCACAATGGATTCAGTAGGATCAGACTATTTATAATACCAGTAACATCTAACGTACTAAAAACAAAGGCAGCAAATTAAAAATAAAGGGAAAGAGAAAAAGAAAGAAAAGTAAAGAACTACAGTCTTCAAGGAGGAATATGCTGAAGCCACATCATTATCTAAAACAAAAACTGTCATAATTTCCAAAGGAGATGTTTAAGTTCAGATATTAATACTCTAGGGGGGAAAAAAAAGAAAGAAAAAGCTGCATAATTCACTGAAATATAAAACAATCAGAAGTTGTAAATAGTAGGAAAAGCCACTGAGAATAACTCAAATGCACAGAAGTGTCTAACATTCTGGCTACATTCTCCTGTTCCATATTTTTGAATGTCACAGTCCATCTAGCCTGCCAATTAGTCCTCAGGACAAAAAGCTTGCAATGCAACTGTGACAAACAGGGCTTGCTTAAGGTAAGGAGCCTCAGCAAGCAAAAACATTAATTAGCAAATCATCATCTTTTATTTTCTTTCGGATTAAAGTTGCCAAAAGCAAGAGAAGACATCTGTCTGTACTTATTAAAAATAACCTCTTCTGTCAATAACTGAAATACAATTTTAAATTGCAAACAGTAGAAAAATGTAGAAACTACCGTATCTACAAATTACTAACTGCCAAGTAGCTGAGATTTGCAAAAATATTTATTGCAGCAAACATTGGTTTAATGCAATCAAATGACATTCAGCATCTCTTTTTTGTTTTTGAGGATGTTGAACATTTCCTTACAAAAAGAGCTATCAAAAATATTCTCAGACCTATTCTCTATTACCTGCTCTATCACTGAAGTCACTTACAGTTTTACGCAGATATTGGCCATCATAACAACAAACTAAACAGTGGGAACAGTTCTTAGAAAGGTTTTTTTTTTTCCCTCAGGAAATATGATTCAGTTAGAGATAATTATTTTTATGGGAGAAGGCATTCAATGGACATTTAGCAAAACTACCCAATGTTTATTTTATTGCTGCTCTGTTATATAAGACCAAGCCCTAACCCAGCCAAAATGGCTTAACTCTGCCACTGAATAACGTTTCACAAACTGTACGTGGAATCTGTAAGGAAAAATGTAGATAAAATACAGGTTCAGTATCGTTCCAATGCACTTCTCTTCACCAAATTTTAACAGCAGATCCTTCATTTGCCCTGGGATGCCTGATTCCACGTCTATTGCAGTTCATAGGAACCTGTCTAATTGATTTCGATTAAGCTCTGAAGAACTTCTGCCTTCTGAAAAACTGCTTGGAAGGTATTATATCATTAGATGGGTTCATAGTGGAATTTCAATCAAATAAGGCTCTTAAGTCTTGCCTGCCTTGTTTTCAAAAGAACTGTGATGCAAGCCTTCTTTTCACAAAAGACACGCTGACTAGTCCTAAGTATATCTATCCTATCTACATCATATTTATGTAGTTGTCCACTAAGCGTAATCTAAATTTCTACTTGTAGGTTTGTAATTCTTTAGTTTCCTCATCAAATGCTTCCTAAAACCTGCCATCAGATTTGTCATTCTCTAATCTTCGGTGCTAGGAAAATTTTAAGGGAAAAGTTACACACCACCAATAGTAATACAGCTATTTCCTCCCTGTGTTCCTGTAGCACTCCTGAGTGAACACCATCTGTTCCAAGTAGTTTGTTATTAAGACAGTATTTGCTCTCCAGACATACTGCAAGATTCTTCCTGCTTCACATTTCTATGCAGTATAGCAATCAGATATAATTAAACATTTCAAATTAGCAATTCAGTAAACCACATGAATCAAATTCATCTGCTGTACTTTATTGTCTGGCTTTTGATATCTTCAGCATAAATTACCTGGCTGCTTTGCGGTACTAGAAACCCCACTGACACACAGGGAAAAAGCAGAACTTATGGGGAACTCAGTGTTTTTTTTCAATCAAGCAAAAATAAGAGTAACAAAGTCCACTGAATTTCAACGATGCACAAACTCGCATTATATCTTTACAAATATGCAGACCTTAACATGGTGCTTATGGCAAACATCTAAGGATTCATTTTCTTAGATTTTTTCCTGCTAATATTTGGTAACACGTACAAAGCAAGAGTCCTTCAGCATCCAAGTAAGCACATGTGAAAGACAAAACCGTTTTTCTCTTTTGTCTCAAAGCTTGCTTCCTGAGGCCTTTCTGGTGATAAGACTCTAACTGACAATTGCAAATTATCTAGGGGGGCGAGCGGTAGGTGTCAGCGTGCCACAGTACCTCTGCTCATGATTGTAAAGATAAGCAGAAGCGGGACAAGCAGTCTTTTTCAGGGGTGCGGCTTGAAGGAGCTGACCACTGCAAAAGGCGATAATGGTTGTGTATGGCAATGAAGGCACCACTCCCTGCTGGCTTATCTGTTGGGCCAGGTATGTCACACTAACAAAGAGAAAAGAAGAAAAAAAAACCCAGAGAAATGGGGGATAAAAAGGCCCTCACTAAACTAAGGACTTTGGAGAAGAACTCCCAAAGAAACCTTTGACAGAGAATTCCCTGAGGGGAACACATCTTTGGAAGAACCCCCCTCCCCGGGGCTTGCTTGCTGTGAAGCTTCCTGGCTTCCTCCCATCCCCCGTGGTGACCAGATGAGTTCCTGAGAACAACGGACCTGCTACGAACCTCGCTGGACCCATGGTGGTGACTATCTCTTTCTGGCTTTCTATGAAGACTCCTTGCTTATTTCCTATCTCTTTTCTATCGCCCATCTTTCCTTCCCCATATCCCTAAGCAACTAGGATTTGTAATAAGCTGGTTGGGCTAACATTTGATCCGTTGTGTCTTAATCTCGCCATCGGGTATACATGTATCAAAAAGAACCTCTTCTCCCTCCTATAAATTGGAGCGAGACAGCGCATGGGAGAAAATATATCGAACATTAGTTAAGAGTAACTCGTATTTCACATTTAAAAGTTTCTCACATGATTTCATAATATTATCTTAATCATTTATATAACAGAACCAAAACTGACTTCATAGACATTGCTTTGAAGACCTTCTTTGTGGGGTTTTCTCCACCAATAAGCACATACATTTTTACTTATTTTGACTTCTAATGTATTTATAAATATTTCCAGGTCAAATGCTAGACCCAAACCATTCTGCTTCATAATGATAAGGGACTGACTGAAGAAAAAAGTCCAAATGTCTCCATTATCTGAACTACCATGTTTCATCGATTCCTCATTATAAAAGTCAGTTTCTTACTTCACAGCTTGAGGAACTGCCATGAAACAATGCTTTTGGTTCAAGGTCTGTGTTCATTATGCTGAAATGTTTACCTGTCTTAAGGAACACACAGAATGTTTTCAGTCAACTCGGTTATACATTATGAAAATTGGTGGTTTTTTTTTTTTTTTTTTTTATCATATTATACAAGTAACGCCAAGCATTGTTAGAGTCCTAATATTTGCTATTTTAATAACATATATTAATAGTTACTGTTCTTTTATAGGGGGAATTTTTCAAAGGGCAAATGGTAGTCAAGCATGAAATTGATATCCACAATCACTTCATACTGATTTTGTTTCTGAAAATCCTCATTTCAGTTCCAATAAGTTATGACATCTTTTGAAAAAGTTCTTTTAAAATTCCAGGAGCAGTGTTTTCTGCTTTAAGAGTTTAACTCAAAAGATATCTGATTATCTGGCACACTGAAAAGCACAATTGAAAAGAGTACTTTTTAAAACGTAACGTCTCCTCTAGAAGAAAAGGGACACAGAAGTGAATCTCCTCCTGCCACAAGACTTCCTCCAACACTTTCTGAGCTCTGAAACATCCTCATCAAATACAAAGATCACAGGTGAAATGGAAAAAAGCCTGCAGATATAGGGCATGTAAGCCAGGCAGATTTTTCATGACATGAGGTAGTCAGAACTCAAATGTGGGGTTGTGAAGAAAGCTATGCTAGAATTTCTATCACAGACCTGTCAATCTAGAAGTCATGGGAACCCTAGCTTGCAATCAGGCATGCTAGGAAGTCTAGTAAGGATTCTGGCACTCTGTTGCAGAGCTGTGACTCAGAATCTCAGGAGCCCTTGGCTGCTGTCTTGATAATGTCATTGAGCAACCATAGCACGGGAATGTGAAAATTTAGAAACATTGCACTTAGTGTTTCTAGGAAAGAGAAAAGCACAATCTGCAGCTAAAGAGTAAATAAAAAATAGTACTGGCTACTTATGACCAAACCCAGACAAAAACACTGAAAAACACAGAATTTCTTACGGATAAGAAATACTGCAATTTTGGCATCTGCACTCACCATTTGTACCCAGGAGTAACAGACCAGCGTTTTCACACAGACATCTAAATAATTCAGTTATCAGAAACTTCTGACCTGGTTACATATAGATTGGGCCCAGAAAGTCTATCTTTAAGATAGACTTCGAACATTCAAACATCATTCTTTTAAAAGTCCACATCATGCTGGTTTGACAGTCCTTTCTATCAGTTTCCATTCATTTCAAGGCAGATACTCAGAAAATCAATCAATTTTACTTTATGCTTGCAGTGAAATACTTTGTTACTTGTTTTCTAACAAGAAATTTCATGCCATTAGACATTTATTCACACACTGGAAGAAAGAAACAAAATAAGCTACTTTCTTTCCATTTTGCTCCAAAAAGGCAGCCACATGAAGGTATATTTAATATACCTTTTAAACGTTATCCTTAAGGTGCTTCAAGACTTTCTTAAAATACTCTCATGCTCTTTTTCTGGTGACAGCAGTGTTCTAGCTGAAATGCTTTTGGTAGCCTTGTTTGAGCCCCTTCTCATTCTCAAATTCTGTTTCTTTCTGGAAAATGCATTATCCTGATGGAGTAAATGTTAAGTAAACACCGTTTTCTTACTGCCTAGTCTATTAGACAGTGGAACAATCTTCTACATCCCAATTACCTCAGCATGACTTAAAACAACACAAACTGTTTTTAAGTAGTGGAAGCATTTCTAGACATCTGAGAGTCTCCCCATGAAGGCAGATTAATACCTGGCAGAACTTTATGCACAGAAGTTAAATGACATTTATTCTCCACCAAAGATCCCTCACACACACACACACACACACACACACACACACAAAAAGGCAGAAAATAAAACTTTACAATTGAGACAAATATTGGCATTTCTCAATGAAAGAGCATTCTACAAGTACAAAGCTGTCCAAGTATAAGTAAGTTTTATGTACATGAGCTCCTAATATTTCAATCTAATGGAAAGTTTTGAATTCAAGTAAACTGTTACTGAAGCAGCTATAGAGAAATCACACACACACACAAGCTAATCTTCCATTAGAATCAAGTACAAGAAGAAGTTAGAGTAACATCTGTCAAGACAATTCACAGTTGCAATTGCCAAAAGATACATTATGGTGGAGGAATAAAAATGAAATACCAGAAAATACGAAGACAACAGGTAATCAAATACAGAATCTTACTGTCCAGCAACAGCACTCATTAGAAAAAAAACAGTTTGAAAAATCCTCAACTAATGAGCCTTTCACAGTTTTAATGTAACAATTTACTAAATTCAGTCAGAGTTATTCATAGTTTTTTATTCCTTTTCAGTGAGATGCCAAATCAGAAGACAGAATTTATCTAGTCATTCCAAAATAAATTCTTCTCTCATATGCCAAAATAACAACATTGTGGTTTAAAGTTCTGAAGATTGCTGTTCGTGTCAGGTCACACAGAATGCACATGAGTTATGTGTTTATTTCTTCTCCATCACCTTTGGATTTTTTTCCAAGACATAAATAGCATGACTGAGAAAGAATGGGCTACAGGTTTTCAGAATCGCAGAAAGAGCATTTTCTTTTTCTGAGCCCTCATAACAAGAAGCATAATTTGGATGACAAAAAAAAAAAACTTGATTATTTCAATTTTCCTGTCACCAGGAAGTTCCCCAAACCCACAATTCCAATCTGCAAATGAAGCTGTACCATCCAATACAACGCTGACAAGACAGATATAAAATACAGCATGTGTGGTCTGCCTGCCCATTGGCTGTAGTGTTCAGAGTATTACCAAGATTTCCCCAGTATTGTTTTTGATTTCACTTCTCCAGTATCAAACAAGAGATTTGTGTATCTTAAAACCCTGAAAAAAATATGTATCTTTTCAAGCAACTCTCATACTTCCCCTTACAATCTCACAAAACAAACTGCCCAGTAGCAGCTTTGATTCCTTGAGGAGTTTCATCTATTAAAAAAAAAAAAAACAACCCTCCACTTGGGATTTTGGTTCCTCTTTGTTCCATTTCATTTTTTGGAAATAAGGGCAGGAGAATTCTTCCTCCATGTATGAAATTCCATTAGCTTAAAAAAAAAAAAAAAAAAAAAAAAAGCTAGAATGCTTGGCTGTACAGTCTATGCTAACAATCATAAAGTTAATGAGAGTTGACAAAAACATCCTTTACAGGGAGTCATCAGAAGCAGAAGTGTTCACTTAACATTCTTGAAATAGCCAGATATAATGGACTGAGCAGATGAAAACTGCCCTCTTCTACGCATGTGTGAATTTTGACCATGAGGAGTAGCTCACATAAATTCCATCATGCAACTTAACGTTTTTAAGCACCACACCAGCAGTAGACAGCACAGACAGTAAGAACAAAAGGCATGGAATAATCACTGTCCGCTCACCTTACACAAGTCAGCAAGCAATACTATGGCTCTGCATGCTACTCTGATACTTTTCAGTCAAGAAATGCTTTGACATTGCAATGCATAATGAATATGCCAGCTGTATTTCTATTCCCAGAACAATACATCTTTAATACAAGTTTTTAGCAGATAATATAATGACCCTTTTGTCAGAAAAGTTGCCTATTTTTTAAGGCACCTTCTTTGAAGTAAAAAAATTAATGGATGAATCCAAACAAAATTTTACTTGACAAGATGCAATTCCTTATGAAAAAAATAAAGACAGAGTAGATACTGTTCCAATTAGTATCATCTCTCAGTTACAACCCAAGGCAACGGTAAGACCTCACACATCTCTACACAACCAGTCACTGATTGAAGGAAACAAGCTTTACAGACATCTCTTTCCATCCAGAAGATCCTTGTAAGAAAAGTCTAGACAGGAACTAAAAAGTACTAATCCTTCAAACTTTTCTTTTTGGTACCAACTTTAAACTACCCTTATGGCAAACTGCTCCTCAACTGAGACAACACTTCCATCACTTCTTTGCAAGTGAACAACCTGAAACATTTCCCAACCTCACTTACAACAGTTGATTAGGAACTTTCATAGAAAAATAGATCTCAAAACATGTCCATTCATCTCAAAAGGCAAGCAGTGCATTTAAAAGTACTTTCAGTTACAGTATCTATTGCCTTATGTAGCAGAGATCTGATGTCAACATCACCTTGAGATGAAAGGATACAGAAAGAGATTCCTGCTCCCACTCCTTGTCACTGTGCTATCCTTTCTGAGAGAGAGAACTTCTGTTAGTTAAGCTACACCGAGTTCCTCATTTGTGGACCTGAGAAGGCAACAGCTTAGAGACAGAGGAGGAAAGTTACACTCTAAACTATTTAAAGTTCATCGAACCATTACAGCATGCAGACAGCCAACAGGTGATTCCAGAAATGCATCTTTTTAAGTGCATCTGCTAGTTATATTAAGGTGCATAACTGATTTTAGCAGTAAATATGTAACATCATCTTACATAAGCAGAAAATCAATGAATTTTTATTATGACTTAAATGCCACTGGGGACACAAAACCGAAAAGCAAGAGTTAGCTGAACACCTTTAATTTCTCTCTGAAGATCACAGAATCACAGAATCGCAGAGGTTGGAAGGGACCTCAAGAGATCACTGAGTCCAATACCCTGCTAAAGAAGGTACCCTGCAACAGGATGCACAGCTAGGTGTCCAGAGAGGTCTTGAATATCTCTCCACAGAAGGAAATTCCACAACCTCTCTGGGCAACCTGTTCCAGTGCTCCATCACCCCTATCATAAAGAAGTTATTCCTCATGTTAGTACGAAACTTCCTACATTCAAGTTTTAGGCCATTACTCCTTGCCCTATTGCTACACACTACCAAGAGCCTGGCATCATCCATTTGCTCTCACCTCCCTGTAGATATTTATAAGCATTTATCAGATCCCCTCTCAGTCTTCTTTTCACCAGGCGGAGCAGACCCAGTTTACTCAGCCTTTTCTCATATGGGTGACGCTCCAGGCCCTTAATCATTCTATTGGCCCTCCACAGGACTTCTTGAAGATCCCTGTCTTTTTTGAACAAAGGAGCCCAGAAATGGACAGAGTAGTCTAAAGGTGGCCACACCAGGGCACAGTAGACAGGGAGGATAACTTCCCTCGACCTGCTGGCCACGCTCTTTTTAATACACCTCAGGATACCATTGGCCTTCTCAGCCAACAAGGCACACTTCTGGCTCATGGCCAACCTGGTGTCCATCAGGACCCCCAGGTCCTTCTCCACATAGCTCCTTTCTAGCAGGTCATCCCCTAACCTGTACTGATGCATGCAGTTATTCCTCCCTGGGTGCAAGACTTTGCACTTGCTCTTGTTAAACCTCATCTGGTCCCTCTCTGCCCAACTCTCCAGTCTCTCCTGGTCTTGTTGAATGGCAACACAGCCTTCTAGTGTGTCAGCCAATCCTCCCAGCTTTGTGTCATCAGCAAACTTGCTGAGGGTGGACTCAGACCATAATGACAAATTGAAAGAAGGGTTCAAATGTCAGATTAAAAAATTAGGATGGAATTTAAAGCTTTAAAATTTGAAGAGTGATGAAAATTCAGAGAAAGAGAAAGAAGCAGAAAAGGCAACTAAAGAGCTGGAGGAGCGATAGAAGCAGCTGGTTGAAGAGGTGGAAAAAGAAGAATCAATGCTGGAGAAGAAAGTTATGAAAGTATGGGGGAAGGTGTGGGAAAGAAGTGAGCAAGAACCTGAAGGGAGGAGAAAACTAAGGGAGAAAACAGACACCATACATTTTAAAGCATATATTTGAAGAAGCTTTGCATTTTTACCATCTGGCAGCATATGTGTTTTATTATGAAGTGCTGGGAGAACTCTTTCATGAGCTCAGCTGAGCTAGATACCTAACATATAATTACCTTCCGAGAACTGGGAGAGCGCCCAGCAATGACTCAGATGATCATGTCTAATCCCATCACCAGTAAAAATTAAAAATGGGTTCAAACCAAAACCAAATTCTCACAGTGATGCAAACCTCAATGCTCAGCTAAACCCCTGAAGGTGACATAGCAAATCCTCCTACTTCAAGGCAATATGTAACACTAGATTTCCTAGGAAATACTTGCAGTTAGCATGTTGTTGCTGATGTGCTGAACTGCACTGAGCCTGAAGTGAAATGCTCAATTCTATCACTATTGAAGGGACAATTTCACCCAATAATTCTGCTTTTAAATTCATAGTGATGTTAAAGATAAAACTTAAGAAAAAAATTTCTTTTACAACTCAGTTCTAGCTGTCTCTTTACAAATAGCCGCATCTGACAATGATACTTGGAAGCAGAAGCTGGCAGTTCCTATTGTGTCCCAATTAAAATTAAGCATACTTTACAGGTCTTCAAGACCTGTTCAATTATCAAACTTAAATTCAAGTTTCTATTTACTTTGACTCATTGGTGTCTATATATACAACACTCATTTCAGGGTGGAAAGAATATGGTGTTTTCTGCTCAGGCCACTTGCAGACAAATCACAGAACAAACCAGCTCGATGAATAGACTCATCAATTTCAAAGAACTCTCCCTGCTTACAGGCACTAATCTGTTGTTGAAGATAAGCCATGTCAGGCATTCAAAGGCATAAGAACAGTTTGACACAGATAAAGTTATACTGAAATCATATTAAAACTCCTAATTAACTATCAAACTGTATGCAGCCTTCACTTATCAGACTTACTTAGATACTTAAACAGTTATGAATATTATGAAAAGCTGGGCATAAGAGAAGTAGAATTCGTCCCATGCAACTGTACTCACATGATTACACCTGTGTGCATAGACAAGAAAGCTGAAAACTTTTGTCTAAAAACTACAAAGAAAAAGAAAAAAAGACAGTTTTCTACTAAAACATGCTAAAAGAAATAGCACATACTTTCTTGATGAATTTATTCCAAACTTTTCACAAGTGTACAGGTCTAATCAGTAAACTACCAGAACTGAATAATCATACTAAAGTCTGAATGTTATTAAATTCTGCAGCTGCAGAGTTTGCCACACAATTTCTGTGGAAAATGAAGCATTAAAAAATAAGACTAGTGTAGCTTTTTGGTAGGAAATAAAATCCTAAAAACAAAAACGGTAATTAAGCTGTTGAAGTCATATTTGCCTGAATTTGCAGAAAGCCTGACACAAAAGCTCTGAATTACGTTTTTGGAACTTTCAGCATCACCATTTTTTATTTTGTGGTTAATCAAACAGGCCTTTCAGACAAACCAAGCTGTCTCCTACATCTTCTTGCATAGAATAAGCCCCAGTTATTTCTAAGCCATTACAAAGATTTGCCTTAACAAACTTTTATCACCAAGGAAATGACACTACACTATTTACTTTATAGTCAAAACTTTCAGTACAGATCTCAATTTCATCTTTTATGATGAAATCAATGAAAAAACCTCCAGCTGCAGAATTTACCATCTTCCAGAAAACGTCTTCATCCTCAGTATTCAATACAGCATGCTCTCACAATGTATATTTTTTCAGATATGTAGCAGTTTTAAAAAGCTGCTTGTTTCCCAACTGCAATTTAAAATTTTCACAACTATAAAAAACATGCCATAATCCCTGGCAAACTGGTGCCAGCAGCCACTTAGCAGTCTTGGCCAATTTCAGAAAGAGTCTTACATACCTATTGCAATGTTAGTATAACTGCAGAACAAATATATTTCTGACTCTAAATCACATTGGAGCTGGTGTTTAAGATGATTGGAGAACTGAGGCAAACTTGGCAGGAATTCAATGTCTGTACTCATGGCAAATCACTTTGACTTTAATCTTCAAACAAACACAAGCTTGGTCTGGAGTAGTTGTTTAAAGCTAACTTGCCATTATTCTTCAAGGCTTTCAAGGTAGATGTATACCACACTTACACAAATGCTTCATCGATGCCAGAAATCAAATTCCTAAAAGAAATTTTTTTTAAATCCAGAAAGCAGAATATATGCTTTAAATTCAACTCTGCATGAACAGGAACATTCATACCTCTCTATTTACTTGGCTGTTGGTATAGAGGATAAATCTAAAGTTAAAAAAAAAAGCAGTCTCTGGATCTCATGCCAACATGAACTGTGGGAAGGAAGAGATGCCAGTTTGCATTCTCCAAAGCATGCTAGGGATTTAGGGCCAAATTTTGCATACATGTAAACTCTCTCAAAACTGAAGGAGAATTTTACCAAAAAAAAAAAAAAAAAAAGAAAAAAAAAAAAGAAAGAAAGAAAGAAAGAAAGAAAGAAACAGACAATTAAGAAAAAGAATGTTGGAAGAGTGTAGGATTTGGTCAATTACAAGGCTTTCTGCAAGTATAAAGACTCAATCTCTTCAGGTATAGAGTCATGAACTCTCCTTTTACAAAAGATTTTGTTAACGCTTACTTTAAGTAGACAACTTATAGGTATCAGAAAACTTTCATACTGAAGTCACAAATGGGTTAGATGCAATATGCTGTTATATAACTTATAATGGAAGATAGAGCCAGATTAATCCGTGACGGACTTCTGACATTTTCTTCTGGAAGTTCAGTGGGAATTATCTGATTTGGCACTCTGAAGAGTGAGATTTTACAGCATCCATTGAAGTAGGATAAATCTCAAAGAGCCTCTAGGCTTTTGCTTTTTTAACACAAACCTGAGCTCCCACGTTGTTAAGACAAAATGAATTTCCTGTAGAATCACATTATAAACAAACAGAACTTTCATATATTTGACAGTCCATAAAAGATGGAACTGGAACTTAGTACTGAGTCAAGAAAAATATTTCCCTTGAACAACAGAGCAGTTTCAGGGTTAAATGATTTGCATATATTATGACAGGTACTCTTTTCCCAAGAGATGACCAAGTTTGACCACAGCAGGTACGGCAAAGTACCCAACTGTGGAGTGGGGTGATAGAGAGATTCAAGTTAGCACAGTTTTCAAATATTAGTTGCCATGAGGTAACCAAGTAACAAAGCTTAACTATTAGGTGAATGTGTTTAAAAACAAAAAGAAAAATCTGACTTCAGAAGTCATTATGATGAAAATCCAGAAACAGTACTAGAAGTTTGAAGCAAGTTGAGATGTTCTGAAAAGTACCACCTAATAGCAAACAACACTGAGAGCCACAATGACATCCCACTCATCTTCTTCTATGAATGTAGTTTGTTATTTCTACCATGTATGTGAGGGTTGGTTTTTTTTTTAATAACAATTGCGTAATTGTGCTTATCTAACAAACATATTTCCTTAAAGAGTGGAAGTCTGGTTTCTGTCAATGAGCTATAAGCAGCAAAATAAAAATCCTCAAAAACTTGAAAAAACTTCACAATAAAACCTCCAGATTTTTCAGATATTTAATAAAATATTAAGATTATTCAATTACAACAAATAATATCAGAATAAAAGAGCATATCCAGTTTAGAATGGAAGTTCAGTAGGGCCACAGATGTTAAATCACAGTCAGTTTCTTCTCTATTGCTTTCCATATATTTCAGTTTTTGACCCACGATCACAGATGAAAAGAAGCAATTTTATGAATGTGATAAATAATTTAAAGAATGTCACCAAGATTAGTGCATCTCTTTTCTTCACTCTGCAAAGATGTAAGTCACAGCCTTGCAATAACAGTGGCATAATTTTGGCCAGATCCAAATTCTTTAGAGTTCGGAACTCTAAAGAAAAACAAGAGCGACAGTGGATCTCCGCTGCCCGTTATGATATGCACTGGACAATTTAAAGCATTCTATAACACAGAACAGATTAAAGGATCTTCTACACTTTGTCAATCACAACACAACTGAGATATCTTCAATAGCCATTGCACACTGAAAACTACCATCACCTACCATCCCTTTTCTAGCTGGGTTCTTCATTTGGAGAACATGCAAGAAGAATAGCAGGGTTCTCTCTCACACAAAAAAAAAGTGCCAAAAAAATGGAAAGTAATCAAGAGAATATGGTTACATCAGAAATAGCACTTATTTGCAGATACATGTGCTATTTCTCAGCTCTCACCTGATCAGCTACCTAAAGCCTGGACTCTTGAAGCTTATTGCAGGCAACGAAAAATTTCCCAAGGAAGGAACAATATTAGACCTATCATGGTTAAGAGTCCTGCTTGAAAGAATTAAAGAATTCAATTCTTCTGAATACAGGATAACCAAAGGGGAGGGTGGGGAAAGGAAAAAAAAGACAGCTTCTTCGCTCACTTGCTTAGTTATCAACTCAAACACTCTCTTACATCTCTGTGTTAATTCCTTAGTTTCCAGCCCTGTACTGTTTCATTTCCTCTAATCTCTGACTCTTTCACTGATAGAAAAAAATTTCACTAAACAAAATACATCTCAAGTAAAAGGGGTGGGGAAAGGAAGGAAAGGCTCTACTTTCACCTTTGTTTTGAGGCTCCACTAGATCCAGCTTCCTGGTTCAGAAGTTGCACCATTTCATATATTTACCTCCAATAAGTACGTGCCTGTTATGCCCATTATTTTTAGTCTGGCTCACAACATCAGTTTCCTTCTATGGAAAGTAAATACAAGCAATATGTGAGACTGCTCCATGAAGCTAGCAATATCAGTAGGGAAGAACCAAGACCATGAGTAAGGAATCTAGTCATCTAAGTGATATTGTTTTCCAACCCCCCCCCAGTGTGTGCACAGAGGAAGAGGCTAAAAAGTCTATAGCAAAGTGAAATGTGAACACTTGCATAAGTATTCTTTATTATGATATTATCAATTTATTGTTTTATTATTACATTATCAATTAAAATACTAAGTAAACAGAAATACAGGTTTATATTCCTTCTAAAATACAAATACAATTTTTATATAGGAACTTGCAACTTCTTGTCCCCAGCTAAGTACAAATACATTCTTGCAACTTGTTGCCTCCAGCTAAAGCACAAATACTTCTCAATCTAAAGTAGGCATTGAAATATAATTAGATTTTATAGTCAGGCTTGATTAAAGTTGCAGCTTCTGTTACGAACAAAGCTTTAACTGGGTCATCTATAGCTTAGGCAAGAGTTTAATCACAGCTTCTCTCTGCTTTTAGGATAAAAAGTAGGATTTTCTGGAATAGACCACTTCTTATCTTTAGCTTTTTCTGGTATTATCATCACAGTCTGAGCTGTTTGCCATTTGTCTTGCCCTTAACATATCATTACACATGATAAGCATGAAAATTCATATTTCAAAAAAAATTATACAACTACTACTTCCACTGTACTATTACTCATCCTACTGAAATATATTTCCATCTCATCAAAGCAAATACTTTTTTTTTTTTTTGTCATTTGGTTAAATGTTACTGAAATTGCATGTCACCTTGTTTTTCTAGTGTGTAAAAAGGTGTCATAGAAACTGAGAGCTATTAAAAAGTTCTGGTCTCATATGGAGCTCCATAACATTGCACCCTCTGTACAAGATCAGATCTTTTTAATCAGTTACTTCCTATGCATACTGTTATTTATAACCTCAGGCCAAATTTGCCTTATGTTGCTATTCAGACTTACAGTGACTTCAGAAGAGTTGTGCAGACCTTCTGGCCACTGCCAGGTTTGTACACAGAAAGCTTATTCTAAACTGATTAATGGTGAGAAGGATACGATGTGTCCGAAACCTTAAGCAAATAAGAGTCACCTATGCCCATTAAATTAAGGGATTACAAAAAAAAAAACTTGTTTCAGGACATGGAGACCAAATAGCACTGAGAATATGCAGTAAAATATTTAGTATATGGTCTACTTGCTCTGATGTGCTGTGGCTCCGTACAAATCTTCTGTCTCAGAAAGCTGCTCTGCCTTATAGCATTCAAGGATATGTAATTCGCAGAGATCAACAGAAGCGGCTGCCTTTGAAGTCAGCCAAATTCAGCTAAAAAGGCTTTATGATAATGCAGAGGCAAGTTGCCATTTTGAATGTATGAAGCCTTCTAATTTTTAACATGAAATTCAAGCTTATTTCAATACGGAATATATTTTATTAGCTTTCAGCAACTTCAACTGAACTACACAGGACTTCAATATACATAGTTTGATGGTTCCTTCAACACTGTCTCCCACAGCATTCTCCTGGAGAAGCTTGCAGCCCGGGGTTTGGGCAGATACACCCTTTGCTAGAAAGTGTAAAGGTAAAAAACTGGCTGGATGGCTGAGCCCAGAGAGTGGTAGTGAATGGAATTAAATTCAGCTGGTAACTGATCATGAGTGATGTTCCCTAGAGGCTGCTATCAGGGCCTGTCCTGTTTGTTGATGCCCCTGGATGAGGGCATTAAGTGCATCCTTAGTAAGTTTGCAGATGACACCAAGGTGGCAGGAAGCATTGATCTGTCTGAGAGTAGGAAGTCCCTACAGAGGGATCTGGACAGGCTGGAAAGCTGGGCTGAGGCCAACGGGGTGAAGTTCAGCAAAACTAAGTGCCAGGTCCTGCACTTGGGCCACAACAACCCCAGGCAATGCTACAGACTTGGGGCAGAGCAGCTAGAAGACTGTGTAGGGAAAACAGACCTGGGGGCATTGGTCGATGCTTGGCTGAACATGAGCCAGCCGTGTGCCCAGGTGGCCATGAAGGCTAATGGCATCCTGGCTTGTCAGAAATAGTGTTGCCAGCAGGAGCAGGGAAGTGATCATCCCTCTGTACTCAGAACTGGTGAGGCCATACCTCAACTATTGTGTTCGGTTTTGAGTCCCTCACTACAAGAAAGAGATTTAGGCTCTGGCATGTGTTCAGAAAACACAGTTGGACTGGATTATCTTAGAGGTGTTTTTCAACCTTGGTGATTAAGTCTATGATTCTATGGTTTGAAATGCACTAGCTACAAATGAAAAAAATTCTACTTAGTAAGCTACCACTAACAATTGCTACCGTTACCTTGATTTGAAGATGTAGCAGAGAACTTCACAGCTCTTCATAACTTGCATGATTTGATTACATAAAAGGGATGTTAACTGTGCCTTATCCAGAGGAATACACCCTTCCCAGAAACACACTTCTCTATGTAACTACAAACTAGCTATACTAGAATTTTTACAAACTAAAAGTCTGTAAAGGTTCCTCTTAACTAATTTCTGAAGTAACATGAACTACCCATGATTTCTCAGGGGTTGTTTGTTTTTGAAGAGTAGGAAATATTAAAAAGAGGATATTAGAAGATAAAATACCTTTTCACCAAAGTAGGTCTCCTTATGTAAAGATATTTAAAATGTCAAATCTATGTACATAGTCAAAGTTCTCTAGTTAGTTTAAAAGTCTGTTTATGATTGGGTTTTTACAAAGAATTGTAACATAACTCTCTTCCATGCCTTTGTTCCATCAGCAGTGGAGAAAAATATTACTTCTTCTAAAGTTAACCTGGACTGACAGCTTAGCATCAAAGCCATATCCCCTGCATTTATGAGACAATGGCCATCTCTTTAGCTTCACAGAGTTTCTCACATCCAAGGTTCCAAAGCTAAACTTGCATCTCCAGTTCCCTGCAACTAATGCTTGTCCTGTCTCAGGAAAACAGTAAAAAAGCATTTGCTATGCCATTATCAAGTTGTCATAAAATGGCATTAAAATGTATAATTAGTGAAGAAGACAAGTCTGTGATACAAGACACACCAGGACTTGGTCATTTGTTTCCATCTACCACTACTGCATCACTACTATTAACAGTGCCACTACTGTTTTGAGTAACAAAACAAAAACGTGTTCTTAATACTGAAGGCATTACAATTACTACTGAGGACTGAAACAAATACCAGGAAGCCTCTATAGCCTCCTCTCCAGAGCACTGTCCTCTGTTGAGCTCTGCACTGTTAAGTGAAAGTCTAAGTCAACTTTTCCATGCATATTTGACTACTTCTCCTGGACACAAAGCACAGTGAACTACAAAGAATACCATCATATTCCTACTACAAAGAACAGTTCATTGCCAAAATATTCTTCATCATTCCTTCTGAGCTGATGATACCTCTGAAGCACCCATAGCCATTGCTGATAATCCAGAAGACAATTATCCTGATGTGTGTCAGCAGCATACAGAAAAGGCAAGATGCACAAATAGCACTTCTAAACACTGAAGCAAGATTTTCTTTCATGATCTCAATTTTACTAAAAGGGTTTCAGGAATAACAAATCTGCCCTGGAAAAAGATTGCTTTTGTCTCAGCTGAGACAAAAGTTGCTTTGGCAACTTTTCTGCCAAAGCGTTCAGATTTATTTTGTAAGCAAAAAAAAAATAATCGCAAAACAGCAATATATTTAATCATTTGATTATAAGAAACACTATCTGTTCCTGTGCAGAAGTAAATGAGAACCTGCAAGGGTTAAAAAAAAAAAAAAAAAA
>JACDJE010000158.1:1132260-1148261 GCA_016647715.1 Pavo muticus
CCCTTAATCTTTCTACATAAATCAGCACTGGTATGAGAAGCTTTCTCTTTGGGAAAGATGGACAACATTTTTTTCTTTAATTCTTTCAGATCCTAGCTAAAGCATTGGTTTAAAGGCATTCACACTTAAGTCAAAGAGGGCTTTCACTGATTTCATTAAACGAAGTAACCGAATACCTAACAGACTTTTTCCTCTCAAAAGAGCTAAGCATAAGGGTTTCAACAGCATCGTATCAATGTAGCTGTCATAATATGAGCAGAGATAATAGTGACAACTCCAGTTACCTAGATCAGTTAATCCACATGCCACTGTGAATGTGCATTTAGGGAAGAAATTGTTCAGGAGTATTTAGGTCACAAATCCTTTCCATCACTGGCATCTGGTATTAGAATTGTGGGCATCTGCCATTTAATGTTTGTTCTAAAAGTAGAAACAGTTTATCCTTGATAAGTAGTAAACTGCATATGACTTGGCTAAGAGATACTTCTGATTTTTTTATTAATAGAATCTGGTTGTGTTCTGTTTTTTAGATTTAATACTCCCATCTATATCTACATTTGTTCAAAACATTTGTTTCCATCTTACCAGCTAGTAAAAGTTAAGAGAGTTCTTAACTTGGAAAACTGAAAATACCTTCAAAGTGAAGGCACTATGGTGATAGAACTGCAAGAGCAAAAATTTTATGACCTACAAACCTTAGACTTAAAAACCATCTGCTATGGGCTGTTCTGAAAGGAACAGCCCTGATACTTTACAGGGAGAAAGCACAGTACAGTTGGTGGTGCCACACAGCTTCCTTAAGCGGAGCCCTGACAGAGGAATGACCAGTACATCTTGGAGCTGCCTTCCACAGATGGTTCCCTATAGCAATGCTGGAAGTAAACAAGTACTCTGAGAGCATAGCAGACTCATACTACTTTGCACAAGACAAAGGCTATAGCAGAAAGTTTCTGAGCATATGAAACATTTGTCATTAACTTCCTCAAAGATTCTTTCACCAGTGTAAAATAATAGGGGAATAAGCCAGACAAGATTTGTCAGAATTTTATTGCAAAGTTCCAAAGGTGCCAAAAAATAAACTATCTGGATAATCTGCATGCTGTGCACCAGCACCCTTTAAAGTGTATTTTACAGGATGTAGTATCAGAAACAGTGCCATCAGCTGAAGCATAGATAAATTGGTTTTAGAAACCAAAGAAAATAATGAGATGTCTTGGAAGAGAATATTAATTAATCAAACAGACAATAAATTAATGTTTCCCTTCCTTAAAAGATTATAGACTTCAGAACAGTTAACTACAAATACAAAGTAGGTTTCTTTCACATGCAGCTGGACACGGTTTTTTTCCTATGATCTCCACATGTTTTGGATACAGTTTGCATTTGGTGAGAGAATGTGAGAGGGTCTGCAATTTGGAATTACTTTCCAGCCTTTTTTTTTTTTTTTTTTTTTTTTAAACAATGAAGCTCTATACTAAGCAGTCGTTGTGACAGTGGACAGCCAATTACTGTGGAGCTCTGAGTCTGAAAGACTCTCACTCTGGAATGGAGAGGAAAGAGTAAAAGAAGCAACTATTCACCTTCCACTCGTTTACGCAGATGTAACTCTGGTGGCTCAAAATGAACTGGCTGGAACTTCTCACTTCACTAAGCAGATGACACAATGCATTATGCCTATTTTGTAAAACTGCTGTTTTAAAAAGCACAGATGCTTAACCAACCATTTCATCCGCTCTCACAAATAACTGGAAAAGGGAAGCTGTTAAACAGAACAGGTTTCAGATTACTGTAGGCAATGTTAAGCAGGCAAAGAAACAGTAATTAAGGTTGTACTAATAGGAGCACATTTTTGAAACTAACATTATAATTCACAATTATGTGAAAAAGCACACACGCATAGACTCTTTGGTAATAACTGAAATTATTAGGCTTTTAAAGTTAGATCTGCATTTAGACTGATTTGAAGAGGAATATAGAGTAAGTGGGTATAGAAAACAAAGGGATCCATACCAGTCTTTCAAATTAATTATCTTAATATTGCAAAATTGTTACCTGCTTTTCCTGCAGGATTCATGGTTGATATTTTAAATGGAAATATTTTCATGTACATAGTATGTTATGCATTTCATGTATGTAGTAATTTATAGTGTATTAAGGCAGTAGAACAGTGAACACATCACCTCCATTTAACTACTGAGGATTTAAGATGCAGAGACTGATAGTTTTCCCAAGCTTAAACAGAAAGACCTTGTAGAACAAGCAATTATCCCAAAATATCTCATACTCCAAGCTACAAATATACCTTTCTACTTTGCATTACAAGGGCTTTCCTTAGAGGGCCTTGCCAGAAATAAAATGTGTCTTATAAAAATCAGTATTAACACACATTTCTCTATAAGTTAAATTAATGAATTTAATTTCATTCATCGCAAGTTAAAATTATTGCACATGCCTCCAAACAGAGTTTTATCACATTGATTGAATAAAGAAATGTCATCTTCTGCTGAAGCATCCAAATGTTGAAATACCATGAAAAAAAATCAATTGTAAACTTTCTTATTAAAAAGATCTCAGATTTTAAACAAGAGTCAATGTTAACCAAATATTTCAAAGAAACCTCACACAAATGTGTTCACAGCACTTCTCTTGCTATTCCATTTCTACAGCTCTTATCTCTTCTGTGATTCTCCCTTGCAGCTCACAAAAAAAGGGAAGAACTGGTGGCAAATCCAGAAGACCAGATTTAGTGTCAGGAACAATGATTTTGAGCTGGAGACTAGACTAGATGATCTCCAGAGTTCGGGGTTTTGTTTTGTTTTCCAAACATCTCCATGATTGTACAATCACAAGCAGGAATGCTGAAATGCTAAGTCTGTCATTTGCAGAAAATAGGAAACATCAATCCAAATGTTTTGGAAATCTCATGACCCATTAAGCACAACTAAGAGGCTCACTTGAAGCTTTGGTTTCTGTCTAGTTTTATTGCTTTTCAGAAATAGATCATTGAACTTCCCAGTGAAGATCAGTAAGAGTAATACTTCAGCCATCAGAAGATGATATCATGGAGCACCAGCAACAATATTACCGAAAGCCATACAGCCTTCCCTCATCCAGAAAGGATAGGTTATCATTTCATAAGGCCATACTAAAAAGTCACACTGGCTCTTTTGACACTGACTGTAATCACAGCATTTCAATTATAAATCTGGAAATAATTTAGAGATAAGGGCCCCTCCAGTTCAGTATTTTCTCTATTTCTAGTGCATCTTCTTTCATTCCTCCCCTTCAAAATATGTCTTTAAGGAGATTTCAACAGCAAAACAATACAGGTGGAGGGGGCTATTTAGATTTTTAGCATCTTCCACTCCCGTATGAATGTGTTGATATCAAATGGCTGATTGTAACCAAAACAGTAGAAATATGCCATCTTCACACCCTATCATGTCACAGTCTTCCTATCAAGTCACTTTGTGTCTGCAGCCACTTTCACATTTCAGGAAGGTTATCTGTTCTCCAGTTCTGCTTATGCAGGCAAAGCTTGCATCAGGAGTGAATGCTTTCTGTTTCGAAGAGAGCTGGAGTACATTCCTATTTACCAGTTGACTTACAATAACTCTAATCAAACACTGAGAAACTCAGACATAAGGCATCTTTACTGAACAGATCTGTTGAGTATGAAAAGAGAGTAAGATTTTTAAAAAACAGGAAAATGAAGCACAGGGAAGAAGGATTTGGAGAGAACAAAAATATTATGCTTTGCATGTTAAGACACAAGATACAAAAACTCTTGCCTTAGGTTCTACAAAAAGATGAATAGAAGATAAAAATTATGTCACTATCCAGAAAATTAGCAACAGCTCATACTTAGAAAGTTTTTCCAGTAGCATAACAGAAATTGGGAGTTCTATGTTATCTTTGGGCCTGCAAACTAAATCATAATTAAAAGACATTTTACTCTCCTCTTGCATATTGGCACAATGCAGGCAGGCTGAAGGACTAATTCCAAGTTTTCAATACCATCAGCCCTAAAGCAATGTACTTCCTATCCAACACAGATACCAAATTCTTTCAATTTTCACAGCATTTCAGCTGCTTTTGAGGAGCTCACTCAGCTTTGTCATGTAGAATTATGTCTGTATAACTGACAAAGGTGTAAAGCAGTTTGACAAGTTACTACAAAACAGAAAACCAAAATTCTGAAGGAATGATAAGTGGGAAATGCTACAGATGAGGTTGCACAACACTGCAAGTACAGGAGAACTACTATACAGCAAACCAAAGACTGAGGGTAGCTCCTACATAAACCCTTTGAAAACTGAATGTAAAGATAAGACATCATGGAGAACAACTTTAGAAGGGCCTGGATTTTCATCTCTACTTGACATTCCATATGACTACATGTTAAGAGACCACAAGCCTAGGAAAGCTAGTCATTTCCCAAAATCCAAAAAGCAGTACACAAAAAGAATTATTCCCACAATCATTTACTATTTAAAAAAAATAACAACATAGCCAGAGATGTTCTCAGAAACAGAAGATGGAAGCTATTTGTTTGTTGTCACTTCAAACAAAGTTCATCTCTTCAAACGCATCCCTCTACCTGCAGCTAGATTTTAATTGTGCACTCACAAACTCTTGTAAAACTCAGTAATAAAACTACCATCTCAATCTTCCTGCTGTGTGCCCAAATGGCTTAAAAAGTACTCTGTGTCCTCAGAATAAATTGACTCAAATACAAGAGTACAAGATAAGCAGAGAGATCGATGAAGTAATGTGCAGGTAAGCAGTTGAGCCAATAGATACTTATCAGTGGCAAAGCAAGTAGTTTATATATAAAAACACTACAGTCTAAGATCATTATACTGATAAATTAGAATGGCATCAACTACCAAGTGTTCCTGAAAGAAAGTCATCAAATGTCAAATGCTACCACATGCAAAGTAGCATTAATGAAAATCACTAACAACAAAATTGGTTTTCTATCCAATCAGAGAAGTGCAAAATTCCTTTCAAAAGTCTATTTGAAAACTAATTGATTTAGAGTTACATTTGTATTTTTTAAGCTTGCAAAACACAGACAATTAATAGCTAGCAAAAATAAAAATTGATTGTAGAGCTAAGCAGGTGCATGAAGAACTCTCCCGGGTAAAAATAAAAACAATAGTATTATTTCTTAGAACCTTTCCAGTGAATTTCATGAGCAGCTTATTTTTTTCTTAGACAAATACAAAACATCTACTGCTGGTGCACTCAGTTTCACCATTGCCTTGAATGCCAAAATTATTTTAGAGGGAAACTATTCAAACTCAAATAAACACCTTCAGTTGTTTTACCCACTAGAAAACCTTTCCGTGTGTTTGTCTCCCTTGAATGATGCTCTGAAATGCAAGAAGAGGTATCATGCCAAAAGTAATGCCAGCCAGCACTGCAAATTGCATCCACTAGCTGCTATATCAAAGACAAATTACGCACAATTTGCCTTCCTTGAACTACAGAAAGGTTCTGAAAATACATAGCCAAGTAGTCTTACTAATGAATGGATGCCTTATTATTTTTGCATCCGAAATACTCTGCAACACTCTCAAGTTTTTCTTCCACTAAGGCTCAGGGAACCAGCCTAGCTGCTGGTTGCTTCAGATAACTTGCACTGACCAAAAGAAATGTGTTCATACATACCAAACTTCAGATAGCCATGACTATGCAGTCAGGAAAACTACTATTGTAGTTTAGCATATAGTCAATATGTAGAGTGCCAAAAACTTTCTAGCAGTTTTAAGACTTGACCATTGTCTCCTTTATTTAAAATTGTTTTCATTTTTTATTCTGCAACTGAGATACTCTTGTGTAGTAGATTTCTTTAAAGCATACACAAGTCTGTGAATTTACACTCACCCCTTAGTTGCTTGCAGAATTACAGAAATGCCTGTTCAGACAAGCATCAGTGGGTAGTACGTACAATATTTCAAGGCTTATGGTAACCAAAACTTGAAATGGTGATTGAAAATGGCTATACAGTCACATGATAGATGTGCTCATGAGTACAATTTTGAAACTTAAGAGCCTCACGAATATAACAGTCAAGATTTTTATGACAACTGGAAATAACATTGATAATGAGTTTGTATGTTTAATCTCTCAAATCTGCAATACAAAAGCCAAAGATTTTTTGGTAATATCCATAGGTAACTCCAGAAGTAATGCTTCCTCCATATTTCCATGAAAACTACAACAGATAAAAAGAGCACAATAACAGTATTTGATAGAGCAAATTCTCAACTACAAAATACTATTTTTCAAACACAGTCATCACCATTAGCAGATTTGTACAGATAAGCTGATAGAGTCTCCATATAGTAGTGTGACATGACCATTTAAAAACTTAGCTTATCTGTCACATCACTCCTCCCACTGTTGAAACACAGCACCCATTCCTTCACTGTGCTCATATCCACTCTTTGGTACCCAGAAATATTCAACATGTGCTGATGAACATCAGCGGGTGCCATTTCTTCCCCATGGAGGTATTCAATTTCACACGTTTACTTCTTATGTACCACCATGTAAGCCACCATTGACTCATACTGCCTCTCTGCTGCTATCTGTCGCACAGCAACAAAATGTAACGGAATATTCATGGGAAGATTCAACCTCTACTGCCATACCACCATCATCCACCTCTGACACCACAGGCCAACATAATAAAATAGGAGGTATTACTTTCAGAGCATCCCTTGTACCTCCCTAAACATATTTTTCCCCAGCAAGATAATTCAACAGAATAAAATAATACGATAACAAAATAGTTGTCTTAACTTGCAAAATAAAGTTATTAAACAATCTAGCTTGCACATGTAAATCCATCAACTCTTCCACTAGATCAGTGCTTGCAAAACATCAGGAAATTTTTTGGAAAATATTTGTATTGATGAGCATCACATTTGAGTACATACTTCAAAACAAAATCAAGAATGTACAGCTTAGTTTTCAATCATCTGTGTGTCTCCATATAAAAAAATAAAAATTAAACATTCTGAAGCAAAACTTCATGTAATACTGCAACTGAATTCTAAAACTGGAAAAGCAATTTTAAGTGAAACAAAATAATAAAAATATCTTCCCTTAGGGAAGTATGTCTGAAGGTAGTTATGAAATAATGTATACAACATTCTCCTTAACTTTGCATTTATTAAAAAGTCTCTTTTCCTTCAAAGAGATTCTAAAACAGACAAAATTCAGAACCTACAAATTCCATTTTAAGAACTGTGAATGGAAATAGATCTGAGACATTAACACATCACATTAAAGCTTTAAGATCAAGCAATACTCTGTAGAAAAAAATCAATTTGTCAGACCAGAAGATGAAATGCATTTTCTCTTGCATTCCTAGTGAAGCACAGACCATCAAAGACTCTTTTCATCTGAACTGTAAAGTCTGGTGAGCAGTGCAAGATAGCAGATTGAAAAAAATACAGTCAAAACCAAAAAAGGCCCTTGTAAATTATTATTACAATAAGCTAGGAGGAGTCTGTGTTTAGAATTTCTATTACTTAAAAGCGGAAAAGAGAAGCAACGGTTTGAAGTGGATCACAAATCTTAGACTACGGAAGAGACAAATCCTGTGGCTTTCCAGGTACTTCAGAAAAGGCAAAAAAAATCAGAAGCTTAAATGACATCTTTCATATTTACAAACCAGACTAATTTGTTTTTTGCTATATTATGAAGTAATTTTGGTAATGTACAATCCAAATTCCTGTAACTAATATCTACTAACTGCAAATAATTAGCAAAACATTGTATCTATAAATAAACAGATCTCTTAATGCAGATCTCCAACTGTATTGTGTGAATGATTTGGTTCCTTGCTCTAGGGTTTAGGCAAAAGTTTAAATACAATAAAATTAAGCTTTTTATTAAATTTCTGTACTGAGCTGAATCAGTGAAAAATAAATTAAAATGCAAAAAAAATGCATAATAATGCATAATAGCTCATAAAAAAGTTTTGTGATTGCAGAAGGAACAGCTTGACTGGATGTAAATTGTAATTTGTCATATGCCTACCTCAGACACAACCAGAAACGTTACAAAACTCAACATATCATCAGGCTTAAAATAATCCTACCTTGGACACTACCAGAAATAGCACAAAATCCAACATAACAGACTCAAAATCCTGCACTGTCTATGGTTATGACTCAGCCTCATTAGCATCCAACAAGACTCTAACAACTTAAAGTGATATCGATCTTAGTGTTATTTATAACTGAAAAAAAGACATATCTGAGGAGATGCTTTTGGCAAATAAGTTGGTTTATAAGTGACATACTAAGGTGCCTTTAATCTTACTTAATAAAAGTTTATGAAAAGTGAAAAAGAAGCTGGATGCTAATACAAAGTGGAAAAAATATTTTAAATCGTTAGCAAAGCTATCATTCCAGAGCTACAGTTTTATGAGTAGAAGTAAATGAAGGGAGACTTTCAAAAAGAAATTGCAGTATCTGCTGTAGAGGTCAAAAGGGAACATGTGGGACTTGCTAGCTCAGAAGCAATACTTGCAAAAAAAAATTTGAATATATTTTAATGTCTTCAATTAAACATTAGACAGTTGTCACAAAGTGATCTGACAGAATAATAATGGTTATGAAATGCCCAAACCTGCTGATGCAGTTCTATAGACAAGATGCACTTTTGATAGTATAGTCTTCGCTCTACGGGGAAAATCACCTCAAACACACTTCTATGTGATTTACACAGATACATGTATGGTAATATAGTAAAAGAAAGGACCACACTGAAAGCATGGATTGATTTAAGCTAGACAGAAAAACTTAGTCATAACTCAAACAGCTGCAAACATGGGTGCACATGCACACACAGCTTGGGAAAGCAAATACTGCTGGCCGTAACACAGATGTCAATAACATTAACCTTAGTGCAAAAAAAAAAAAAACGCATGACTTTCAGCCCACTGTTTTGCAAGTCTACTCCTATTTCACAGGAATACAGTGCATAGAACAGCATAGGTTCATTCAGATCTTCACTAGTCATAATTAAACAGGTGCTATCTATATGAATGAAGATTAAAAAACAGGACTTTATACTTTAGCATAGTGAATGCTCCAACATTAAGATATACTTGATATACTGCTGAGAGGTACAATTACAGTATAGGTTACCAAAAAAAAAAACCAAAGCTTGGTGAAAACAGTGTGAACGAATGTCTCTTTACTTACACTCACCTCACTTCTTATTCAGCATCCTGATTAGCTTTAAACTGCTGGAAAGCAAAATCCCTCAAACATGTCTAAACATGGCTCCCACACACCACTTTAGATACAGATATCCTCTCTGTGCTTCTAGAATTTCGTATTATTTCAAGCACAACATTCATTGGCATTACAGAAATGAGGTTAGGCTATAGTGGTTAGAAAACACAAAATGCTACATCAGTAAAGGCCAGTACTTCCAATATTCTTGTTTCAGTGCATGAGTTTCCCTAGACAATTTACAAGAAATTGAAATGAAAATAACCAAATCATTGGAAAAACTATTATAGATGCCATCTGGCATTCACAGATGGGTCTGTACTGTAGGTCATGTACATTCCTTCCCTCTGTCATCATTCAGAGGAGAACTCAAAACAGGTAAAGGAACAGATAAGATGACTTCACCATATGGAGATTTAGGCACTGCATCTCTGCTCAACACTCCACTGAAAGTCAAAGTCCTCCATGCTGGTAAAACTTCACTCAAAAAGGACAAAGAATCCCTTAATCAGAAAGTCAAAGGTTAGATCTGTAATGAATCACATAATCACAGCGAATTCTGAAAATGTAATTGGAAAAAGTTATGAGGAAAAAAAAGGCAATATTCATTACTGTGATACTGCCATCACCATACTACCCACTGTCCAAAAACAATTAATTTTATCCTCAGTGACTCTTTAAAGTCTAGTTTAATTATCTATAAATTACAAATGGAAAACAGAAGAACAAAATCTCTACCATTTTGTCAAACAGGAAATCAGAACAATGAATCGTATCCACGTTCTCAGTGCCTTATTTTCTAAATGCAATATTTGACTGTAGACAAGCTTCTTTGCTCTTTTGCAAACTGCATTCTTGTGATAGAACAGCAGTTCACCAGCCATGAGGAATCTACAGTTTTTGCAGTGCTGTACAAATGAACAGTTCTCATAGTTCCAATTTTGTTTCTCAAAAATGTGGGTAAGGGTTGTTTACTTTTAAGATACACACTGATTCATCCAATTTAAATAATATCTATGTCTTACTTAGCTGCATCCTAAACAGCTAAGCACAAAGGACCTGTAAGCTTTTCTGCCTCCTTGATATGGAGTGATTTTTTCAAAACCAATCAGCTGCACAACGTAGACAACCTTATTTCTCCCACGCTCAGTCTCCCTCTGCAAGACCACACTGAATCTTTAACGGAAGGCAATAGGCTGAGATCTGACAGATTAGAAGTGTGATAACAATAGATCATTCATCACAAATCATCCTAGCATTAGCAGAAAGTATGACTACTATTGCATTTCAATGCAGTATTCTATCTGCCGCTGCTTTTCTACTATGTTCTAACGCAGACTACATCCTCAAGGCATCATTCATCTCTTCATTCATGAAAAAGGAGTTATGCTGGCTATTGACTAACATCTCATTTATTCTCACTTGTCACTATTAAAGCAGTGAATGACTTCTGACATTTACTTTTGTCCTTTGAAATTTACTTTGAAAGGAAAATACAAACAAAACGTATGATTTCATTTAGATCATTCTACAGTATAGCCAACTTTGGTGAGAAAAGCCCACTTTTCACACTTCTAGCATGCTACCATCAGGACACTAATGAATAAGAACTACTATAGCATTTCACCTGCACGGAAATGACTTTGTAATTTTCAAGAACTTAACATTAATAACCTGAGAGTGGACAGCATCTCTTCTGCATCTGGGGACACACAAAGTAAAATCCCGTGTCTACATCTACAAAGTAAAAATAAATTTATATTTATAATTTATTTTTATTTATACAATATATAAAAATATATAATATTTATATTTGATTTTTTAAATTTTATTTGTAATTTATATTTAATAAATTATTTAAAAAACAGGAAGGAAACATTTTCCCCCCCTCAACTGCATCTACCACATGCCTTCTGTTTGAGAAAGTTTCTGTCAGAAGGATAGCTAAAGATGCAATCAAGCTGAATGCTTCTGTTAACATTCTAAAGCATAACTAATACATAAGCATGTAAGTATTCTATCGGTTCAACATAGCTTGCAAAAAGAATAGGACAAAATATTTAAACATAGCCACCAATATCGCTAAGCCTTCGACAGATGCTAAGATATTCACGTCAAATTTGAATACTCATCTAAAATCCATTTACCATGTCTCATTATGGATTAAATGATAAGCTCAAAAAGTGGGACAGTGGAGAAATGTGAGACCATACACAAATCAATTTCTTCTTCTTGCTAAGGCCTGCCAGGACAACCAAAAACACTAACATCTAAGAACAGATCATGTGAATGACTGAATTTGTAACAAGGTAACAACGTAACAATTTCCACCTTGATGATCCTGACGTACTATTCTGAAGGTGAGGCAAAGACCATTCCACACACTGAGGAAAGAAATAGATGGAAATTACCTGGTCTCAGCCTCTACTGAGTAGTCTCCCCAGATCTCTTAGCCATCTTTGTTTTATACTTAAGAGTGCAGAACTTCAAGTACAGAAGTTATATTTTCAGTTTGCTAGCAGAACGCTAAAGCCCAACAACCTTCTGTGTTTAATAAGCGCAGATGATGAACTTCAGTGTTTAGGTTGGTTCATGAACTCATGATTATAGTAAAGGCTTTCCACCCTGGTAACTGCAGAATGAGAATTAATTGATCTTGTCTTTTTTTGGTGCTTTTAACAATTTCACCAGGACATCAACACCAACACCTACCACGGAAGACATAGTTTATGAGTCCAGTACTCCTTTCTTCCTCAGCAGAAACCCTTCCAGCATCACGGTGCAATGTTTGTTCACTACCCCGGGGGAAGAGCACCACCTAGTGAAGCTTCGGCATTATTTCCAGAAACACCTGCAGATTCGTGCTGGCCTCACTCAACCCTGACTTGGCTCATATGAACATACTGCAAGTGACAAAACGATGAAATGCTAAATATTTTCCATTCAGTATGCTTCACTTGCCGATTTTCTTTTTCCTTGAACTTACTCCTTGTCTTTAACACTGCTGAGAGCAACCAAGCACCATAAAGTGATCTAGTTCAACAAACACAGGACACAAAGAGCAGAATTTCAGTTTGAAGTCAAAGCATGAAATGTAGTTCCTCAATACATTTAAATAAATAAATGGAAGACAAATCAAAGGAACTTAAATGCATACACGATCCTGTGTAACATCCTTCCAGACAACATAAACCGAAATCTCAGCATCCGTGGTCGTCTTCGCAACTTGGAAAGAAAAGGCAGAACCAATCTAGACTTACACATTTATAGCTGTAGGACACCTTATTTTCCATAGCTTAAAATGAGCTCCTAAACACTGGAATACAGAACTAGAAAGGACTCCAACTCCAATGTCCTGGAATCAAAGCTATCCCTCAATTTCTAGAGAGAAAAAGCAATTAAATAAAAAAATTAAACAAAGCAAAAGAATCACAGAGACAATACAATTGGTTACGGCCTGCCTGATCAACTGTGTTCCTGTGTTCTGTTAAAAGATTAATGCGATGACAGCTACAGATCCATCAAAACAGATAAATACAAAAATACAAATGAAATTACATTAATAGACCATCTGTAAGCTTTTTCTCCAGATATACATCAGAATGAGACACAAACAACACAAACATTACCTGAAGGAGAACAGCACAGTGTATTTAGTAACTAACTAAATATGCACTGAAAGACCCAAACTTAATTTTAACATTGGTGGAATTGCTGGTAAAGAGAAAGTAAGATCAGAACTATTTTTGTCCACAATAAATGTAACAAAGTAGCTCAGGTCACAAGAACAGTTCAGCAATAGAATAGTTGCTCAAACATTGAAAATTTGAGTATTTAAAGAGGACCTACAAGAAAGACGCATAGAGACTCTTTATCAAGGAATGTAGTGACTGATCAAGGGGTAAAGCTTTAAAAGTTAAAAAAAAAAAAAAAAAAAAAAAAAAAGGCAGATTTAGATTATGTATTAGGAAGAAAAGCATTTCTCCTCTTTTTAGGACACCAAACAAATGTTTTAGCCTCATGAGCATTAGTATGGTTCTTCTCTTCTGATGGATACTGTTTGCTACCCTTAACCTCAGGAACCAGAACCTTATTTTTTTTTTCCCCTGCTTGATTCAGGTAGCAAAAAGACAATTTGTGAAAAGTTACTAAAAAACTTTACCTCTTAGCAACTTGAATGAGATTTGTGGTTGCTTAGTAACTATGAAAAAAATTGAGACATTTGAAATCAAGTAATACTGTGAGCAGCTGGGTAGAACTCTTGTTCTCTATAGCTAAAGCAGAATTCCTATGATCATAGTACTTTAGTATCTAACATAGTACTTTGATAAATTTAGGGTACTCTGTAGAAAATAAACAGTTAAACTTCACAGAATATCATCAAGTTTAACTGTATAGTATATTATATTACAGATGACACAAACTATTCTAGCCGTAGAGTAATCTCAGCGTAGCCGTCTATGATAACATTAATTCATACAGGAAGTTTTACACTCGCTACTAATTTTACGACATTGAGTTTATTCTTCAGATCACACTTTTCTTGCCTGTATCACCAAACACACCAACGTCATGGTACAGCCATGAAATGTTCCATATATTGCACTACATACAGACAGAAGCATGCCACATGACATGAATTCTTACCATAAAACACTTACCTCGAGGTTATGTAATTTTGAGGGGGAGTTGTTTTTATTGAGCTTTGCCATTCTTCTATATTGATACTGATTCTATAATCAAATGCAACTGTATGGCTCCCACTGATATGAAGAGCTATATGAAGCTATACCTGAGGGCAGAATCTAGTCCACAGATTTATATTTCTTACAGTCTGCAGTTCAGAAAAGTGTAGGTGTTAAGAAGCCCTAATATGTCATTCTTTTAAAAGGCATTCAGTAAACTGCTTATTCATCCTGATATAAAAGTAGATCAGAAAAACTATGTTTTTTCCACCAGAATTTAGGGCACTTTGAATAACAGGCCTTCAAAATACTTTAGTACTGAAAACAGAATCTCAAAGAGCAAGGAAATTCTGATTTATTTTAGTCGCAATGCATGTACAGGTGGAATGAATTGTATAGACAAATATGTGCAATTCATTTTTACAGTGAGAAGGAAAGGTACAATACTGTTACATTATATGTAGGAGATACTGTTGAAGACTACTACACTTTTACATGCTCACTAAACCAAGCTTTCCTTTCACGTTCATGCAATTTTGATGATTTAATCATAATTGATATTACAAAAGAAGTGTTTGGTTGGTATAATATTCTTTCCAAAATAATTTCCATGAAGGCTGCAAGCTATTTTTTTTCTTCTTATTATTTTTCTACATCAACAATAAATGGAAAAGAAAGAAAATATTTCCTTGGTCCTTGAAGGGAGACATTTTCACTTCCAGCTAGATGATCCTTGTACATCTGAACTGCACTGTACTTGATGTCTCTTTCTCTGTGGAATAATCCTTATTCTCTAGAACTACACATTACATTAGCTGAACGGGATTTCCCTAAGTCAAAGGAAGAAGAAAACAAACTGCAGCGGAAATGATGCAGAAGAGCTGACATTTTCAAAATTCATTTTACCTGAAATGCAGTTCTCAGGAACATCTTCTCACAAAACTGTACAAGAATTTGAGAAATATGTCAAGGGTGTATTTCTATCTGGCCAGGCTTTGGGATCTATTCAGATCTTGCTTAAGGTTTTTCCAAAATGAAATCACCACATCTTTTGTTTGAACACAACATGATAAACCCTTCACCTTCTGATGTGAATGACACTAAAGACCTTCACTTCAAATCTACACTTCAAATCCCATTTAGTGGTTAGCAAAGACGACCCTAATTAATAATAGCCCAATAATGGTAAAATACTTGAAAAACAGGCAACGAACTTATGTATCTTCTATGGCAAAGGCGGATGAAATGTACATTATGTCGTCAGTTTCTAATTCATCAACAGAAGTATCACAGCTTGAAGGAAAAGCTGGTAGCAGAAGTAAGAAAAAGCAAGAGAAATGCCCTGTTCACCTAAGAAATAAAGAAGCTTCTCAGAGATGCACAGATATATATACACGTTTGTATACACATATGCAAATAAACTGAAAGAACCACAGCAGCATCTGAAGAATGAAACATTCAAATACAGGTACACGTTTACACGAGCACAAAACAGGCCCCAATTGTAGAAGGCTAAGTAACCCAAGGATTATAAACTACCCACTACAGTGAGGTACCACATACGCTCACCACAAGTTGGTTTAGCCTTAGAGAAGATGGCCAAGAACCACAAAGAAAAAAAGAAGGTATGATGGAACTTTTCAGAGAATAACTGAACACTCCCAATACAGACCAACTCCTTATTTGGGGGAGTTCAGCAACAGCCTGAAAGGAAAAAAAACCTTAAATCTGCTGTCATATAACCTGTCATACAATTACTTCTGAACTCTCACAGCTTAAAAACATTTTGAGTTCTCATTAAAATATATGCATTATTTGAACTTTTTCTTATTATCTGAATTGAACAATTTAAGAGGCTGCAACATACAGACATTTAAATACTGCAGGTTGCATTTCTCTCCCATGTTTCAGATTGTTTGTTTGTTGTTGTTTGGTTTCTTTTTTATGCCAACCTCTCATCCCTGACAGTTAAGAAGTTTATATGTTATCTAGTAAAAGACCTTACTGACCATTATGATGGCTTTATGAGGGGCCACTATTCCTGTTCATATAT
>JACDJE010000158.1:1148304-1164886 GCA_016647715.1 Pavo muticus
AAACCAGCCTGCTTGCCCACACAAACTCCAAGCAGTTCTCACCCTCCAGATGAAGCTACATTTCCAAACTCTGGTCCTCAGACAGTTCAGCTCTCACATTTCCAACTCCTTCCCCATCCTACTGTAATTCGTTAAATAAAGTAAGAAATAATAATGGAAAGCACCGGAGACATTTCAGGTAGTATTTTGCAAGCTCAGCCTCCCCCTTCTGTAGAAAATGGTATTTTCTATTTCACAAAAAAAAAAATCATAACTTTTAGCTTTTCTGCTGCTTTGACATGTCACCATTATGCCTCAGCTTGTCCATTGTTAGCACAGAGAATAATTATACACATGTCACAAGAGATACCTTTTCACAGAGATATATTCGAAAAAACATATGTTTACACTGTATTTTGTTACACAGCCACCGTTTAACCCCTTCCCCAACGCTTTGCCTGAAAAGTTTTGTAGTAAGTTACACAGACATGTTCTGCTGACAACTTTATTCTAACTTCATTTTTTATTTCTTCACAATTTCATCTGTCATTTCAATTGTAAATGGACTTCACAAACAAAATTTCTTTTTAGCAGCCTTTACAGATTGATTTGAAGAGAGGTTCGTATGTTTCATATGTTATCATCTGATACAGGTAGCTATAAAAAAAATCCTGCACTTACAAAACATGTTGCAAGTCTGAAGAAAAGAAAACAAAACTCATAACTCCAAAACAAACAGTTTCTTACTTCGGATTACGCATCACTATCAATAGCATCATTGTTTCCATAGTTACAAATGTAGACTGCTTCAAAGGCAAAAAGGAGAGAAACTAAAAATGACAATACACAATCAAAACAGGCACATACAGTTTTCAGATGGCACATGTGGGATGGATAAAGGAAGTAGCATGGTGGCACAGAATTCTGCAGTGTTTTTGTATTTGACAGTAATGCTAGTGATCTGAGCACATCAAGCTCAGAACAGTATGAAGCAGTAAACCTCTCACTGCAAAACCACTTGCTACATTTCTACACCTAGTGGAAGGATGAGGAGAACAGAAAGCAAGAAAAATATCAGCAGGAATCACCAAAGTAAATATAAGGAGCAGGTGTGCCTCTCACATCTGCAGATCCAGCCACCTGCAGACTCAAGTACAAGTATTTTTAATCAAGTTTCCTTGGGTTGCATTATCAGTGGTTTTGTATAGTTGTGAGACAGTCAATTCCTTTATACCACTGTTACCACAAACGATACCAAAGCACATATACTCTAGCTAGTATTGACAATGACCATTCCAGGATGGGATACAGCATCAGATGGCACAGCAGGTAGATACAACAGAAAAAAAAAAAAACAGTATGAAGAGAGATGAGAACATACAACAAAATGTAGTCTCACCACATGAAAGGCACTCCACAGAATCTAGTAACTACACTGTCCTTCATCAAGTTCCTGCCCCCTAAATACCATCCATTTTACTTTAACAGCAATCTTTAACAGCAATCAACTACTCCAGAACTATGACAACATCCTCATCATGTTTACACTGAGTAGGGAGGAAAATTCCATTCTTTTTACAGTTGGAATTCCCAAGGTCCATAAATGTGGATATATCAGAGTCAATTCTGTATCTAGGAGAGTCAGAATGAAACCAAAAACAGAATCCACACTTTGCACTAACTCCAGCAACATCACTACTCTTCTCAGAAGAAATTGTATATTGTGTGTGTGTATATATATATATATATATATATATATATAATATATATTTTATAATTAAATTACAGTGCTTCACGTCCCTTAGTCTGCCCTGGCATTTGCATTTACAACGTAGTAGTAACAAACCCTATAGTTCTCACTGAGAGCAAGATGCAACCATAGATCGTGACAGTGTATTCAGAAATGCAGGGTATCAAAGCAATTCTTCTCTTATCAAAGTGAGTGACAGCACTTAGAAAAATCCCACCTACTAAGTCCTTCCTTGGTCTCACAGGCTCTAAGGAATACAGTTATCTGGTATAATTTTTTTCTAACAATCTTCTTTAAGTGAACACTTGATAAAAGCCATGAGAGCATCACATTATACGCAGTCAACACTGAAAGTCATCTCTTGTACAAGCAGAAGATAGAATGGTTATTAGAAAAAGTTGGTAACAGTGTTCTAAAGCTCTTTTACAACAACTTTTTTTAAAGTATCACACCTGGAAGGCTTAGTTTCTAGCAAGAATAACAGAAGACAGTAAGCTAAGAAGTACCTTGAGATTACAAATTTAGCATTTTCAATTCAGGGGTACTGGCATATATGACCTTCAACAATTGACACAAAAACAGAACGCCTCATTAGCTTCATTACAATACTGGAAGCACCAACTGATAGTAATTCTAATCAGCTTTGGCAAAAGCTCTTTTAACATGTGGGGCAGTGAGGAAAGCAGAGAGAATCCAAGTCTCAGTCACAAGAACTCAGACTAAGGCAATCTTGCTGCTACAAAATAAGGCTATAGCCTCTCACATGAAGCTAGTTCAGACAGCAGTGTAATGACCATCAACCTTCCAAATTAGAACTCTTAATTCTTCCAGCCTATACTTGACTAAAAAAAGTAAGAAAAGAACAGATCAGAAAGATAAACAAAGGTTTAGAAGGACCAGCAGTATGTCTAAAATGAGGTTGTCCAAAAGACAGCTCCTACTTATTTAATTATCTGTGCCACACGTAAGATGAAACAGGATAAGTTAAGCTCTGAAACTAGGGAAAACTGCATGTTATTACTTCAAATATAATGTGAGGTTTTTGTCTTTAAGACCTAACTTCCAGTCGTAAATTAATGTTGCTGAAATCTAAGATTCCTGTATGAGCAAAGAGCAAGCATTCTAGTGTCTTATGTCTTTTAAGTGCTGACTGAAATGGACTCTGTTGGAGAGGAAGTAAAAGCAGGAGTATTAAATTTTTCATGTTGGCCTCAGGCTACTGGCAGAAAAAAAAAAATCAGGACTTTTTCCAAGGTATGTCAGTATTAACGATGTGTCACATGTCATTGCTTTATAATTAGGCTGATAGCCAAATAGAATAATGCAACTGACATTCTATTAAAATAAAAAGTATTCCCCATGGCATAAAAGCACTGACACACGAGCACCTTAAGAGTCAGTAAAAATGATATAAGGAGCTATTTATGTTTGTTACTACCCTTTCTATCACAGATTCAAATAAGCATTCAGAATTAGACATGCACAGAATATTTAATTCAAAAATTCAGCATAAATATATTTCATTTCTGAAAGCAGAATGCAATGAAACTCTTCTTTCTCTGAGAATACAGGCTACTCTAATATGCTGTCTACACTTAATATAATTCTGTTCTGCATTTCAATAAACCTGTCCTTCTTCAGTCTCCCAGATGAGTAACTAATCACAAACCAAAGACATTTTTAAAAAAAATAACAAAAAAAAGCCTACATATCAATACTTTTCTATGTACTTAAGTGCAATAATGACCCTATTACAAATTAAGTATTTAAAGCTTTGAATTGCTAACACCAAAACTTTATTCTGTAAAGAATGGTCTTTACATTTCCTATAAAATACTCCTGACAGAATGAGGATTTAGGAAATCCAGGTCTGAAACTACACATAGCTTAGGTTGTATTTAGTTCAGATAGTGTCTGAAAGTTAGACTAAAAGAATTATCAAAATTACAAAATTATGTTTTATGGCCAAAGGCACTGTCTTGACTTATCAAGGCCAAGTTTCAGTTCTTCATTATCACAAAAAGAGATCTCATCTATTTCTTGCAGACACATATCACAAGATGTGCGCTAATCCCTGTGTTGATGTTGTATAAGCTACAGCAAGAAAATATTCCAGCATTTGTGTATTTCAGTTGTGTTATTCAAAATACAAGGCTTCAAATTCAGTTTCCTTCTGAAGCCAGCCAACAGCACTTTTCTAACAACTATTAATACTTTTTCAGTTGGCCAAAAAAAAAGTTCTTCATGAAGCCGGCAAATCTAGTTCTTTGTTCACTCTGCACAACGCTTTCATTTCCAACACAATGACAGACAGAGAAGTATTGTGTTTTCTAATGTATTACAAGGAATCCCGTGATTTAGTTGTTGCTATTAAAGAATGATATTCAGAGATTATATATTCTGAAGTGAAATGACTTCTACCTATCTTTCTCTTCTTATGTTCTAGACAGAATTTATAAAACATTCAGCTACACCAATATCTTACTACAGAAAAAGGTAGGTGATTTTTGAAAATGTTGTCTATTATTTTGTTGCCTTGAGTTCTGCCAAAAGGACTATTTAGTTTACTCTTTGTACTCTAACCATCTTAAATCTGATTTACTATGCCAAAAAACAACATTGAAGTGTATAAAAATAAATGTGGCAGATAATACTGTAGAAGATCAGCATTTGTGAAAGCTTAATACTCAGTACACCACTTGCACTGTAACATCAAGAGGAGGACCACTGTGGGATGACAAAATTGATACCATCCTCATGCCTTTGATTTAAAGAAAACTGAAAAGGTATTTGACACTGAGTGACTACATGAGGCTTTATGCCCTATTCCCACTCCTCATTTTCAAATTTTCCCTGCATCACCAACGTTTTGGTCACTTGCCTCAGAACTTTCCTTTTAATCTGGAGGCTGCTCAGGGGCAGTGTTAAATTGTGGCATAAGGTCAGACTAAATACAATGGATAACAAGCTCAGCCTGCTACTGAGACATAGACACCACAGGAGAAGACAGTTTCTCTGTTTTTTCCTCCTCTATCTACTAAGTAGGCAGATAAAAGACTTCTTTTTCAGCATAGAAGTACATGACAAATATGAAAAGATGCTGTTCAGAAAGATCAGAAGCCTATAAAGGACAATATAAGCTTTGCTATAGTGCTGTGCAGATATAATGCAAACTTTTTACATATGAATTCATGCACATTATTTCATTTTGAAACACACTTGTCAAGTTACCGGTAAAGTATTCCGTATTTTTTCCAGATGTCCATTCTTACACATATGTATAAACAAAGGTCAAGTTCATAAATCTCATTTGTGTAAAAAGAAGCCTAATTTTCCAAAATAGCAGATCACAGAAAATACCACTGAAACTCACTGAAGTCAGCAACATACTTGAAAATATGAATGAAAAAGAAAGCATGTACAAGTCTTCATTTTGAAACTATTTTATAATTACTTGGGAAAAAACATCACTGTTACTGAGGACACCTCAGTTCACCTCAAGAACTTATCTGAACATATATCAGATATTTTCTATTACAGTTAAATTGCAAAAAGAAAATTCAAAGGCTCTAAGAAAAAAAATATTGATTTTTCCACCTGATAGAAACTACCACAAACAAATTAGAAAGCACTGCATTCTAGGAATAAAGAAGTAATTACGTATTTAAGTTTGCAAGAACAGCTATTCTTCTCCATTATTAAAATGTGTCACTCTCCCAATGAATAAAAAAAAATGATAACAAACACAATAGTCAAGTTTAAAATAAAGAAAAATAATAATGTATAAACCCATCACACAATCCCCAAGCATGTACTTTAACAAAGATGAAAGCGTAGAGGCTATATAAACCACACTGTTGGAGCTCAGTGTCTGGAAATTTGTATATTGATGGCATTAAAATAACTACATTAGAAATGCTTTCGAGAGAGAATCCCCAGAGTGTATGTTTGTGTTGTTGTGTTTTGTTTCAGTTTTTTTGGTTTTACGTTCTGGTGATTGCAGATAAGTATAATATACGCATTCATTTTACTAATAGATTTTGCCAGTGAACACTTGAGCCCACAACATTTTCCAGACTGACACATCACCATCATCACGTATCATATGTTTCAGTGCATCAAATGAAGAAAATGCATGAAGTACTTCAAATTCTAAACTGTTTCTGAACATGATGCAAAGTTGAGGCATGTCTTTTTGCTATTCAAAATAAGAAATCTAGTCAGTTTATAGAAAAGAGTCACTAGCAGTTCCTGAGATACAGATCTAGTTCTCACAAGCCTTTTGATCTGCCTTAGGTAGCATAAATGTCAGCAGCCAAAACATTTCAAATTCATATCAGGTGACTGCATTCTGAAATCACACTGCTCCATTCATGGCAAAGCGCAGAAGTAGCTTCTCTTCAGGAAGGTGGAGAGAAGCAGTAAAAATAATGGTCTCTCTTGCTAGGCAAGAGAGTCAAGAACATTACCATTTCCTGAAGCACCTTCCTCAGATTTCAAAAAACAAAGCTTACCTTTCTGTACACCAGCATGTTTGGGGATTCATCAGCCACCCCATTGCTGCTTTGCCCATAATTATTTCCTTGTGCCATGTCCCACAGATTTGATCCGCTTTTGGTGCGCTGTAAAAGGTACAAGTGGTCTCAGTAAGACACTTCCTCAGGTCTCCTTCCCTCCTTGATGATTAATGGACATGACTTTATACCAAGATGTTATCAGATTCGATGTATGCTCTAAACTTCCACAGATATTTACACTGGAGCAAAGAAGCTAATTCACCATTTACTGCCATTACTCTCTTTTGCCTGTAAATAATGAATGTAACGTGTTAATCTAATTCAGAACATTAATGAATTGTCGCTCCAAATAGCTCCCTGACATCTCACTAACCACATCATGAGGAGCCTCTCCCCAAGCACTCCCTCCAGATATGCACTTCCAACCAAGGATGCTTGGCACCCTCCTGACCACAGTTTGGGGGGACTGACTGGGCCCACGACTTTGTGTTCAGCTCTGCCCTAACCTCACGGCTCAGACAAAAGCAACTTCCACAACCCACAAACACACGGCAAGAACAACAGCCTCCTTAAACTTCTCTTGGCATCAAACAAGAAACACGACAGAACGCACTCCCGCTTGCTTTCACCTACTTTCCTTGTAGTTCATCTCAAAGCCTCGTCTGAGCTGCCAGCCCCGGCTCCTCCCGCCCTCCCCCCCGCTCACCGGGGAGCCGCACTGAGCGCTCAGCTCCTGCTGTAGCTCCGGCTTTGCACGCAGGTGTAAGAATGTGCTCCATCTACAGACGGCACCGGAGGCTGCGGAGAGCGGGGCGGACTAAGCTCTGCCCCAAACATCTCCCTCTAGAGCCCCTCCGGACCCCTCCCCAGACCTCCCGATGGGGGCTGAGCCGCACCTCGCCCTCGGTGCGCCCCGCCCGGCGCCTGCCCCGCAGTGCCCGCACCTCCCAGCAGCAAATGGCCGGGGGAGCCCTGCGGGCAGAACGGCGCGGCGCTTTCAGCACCGCGGACAGCAGCGCCTGAGAGCGGCCGCGGGGAGGGCGCGGAGCTCGGTTACCTCCCGGGCCAAGGTCAGTGCGGGGTGGCTGCGGCTCCTCGGCTCCTCCTGCCGCTGCTCCTGGCGCGCCCGGCGCTGGGGGTGTCAGCCGGCGGCGGGCGGAGGGACGCGGCGATCGCTCATCACACACACGCGCACGCACACACGCTGCGGCTGCGGCTCTCCCCGCTCTGGCGGAGCGGCGGCAGCTCAGCGCCCGCCCCGCAATGGAGCAGCCGTCACGTGGGGAACGGGCACGTCAAAGGTGCTGCTGTGCTGCGCTGCTGCCGCTGCTCCGCCACGCAGCGGCCCAACGGCCGAAACCCGCGGCCAAGAAACTGCAGCTGCCTGCGGATCTGGCGGTAGCCCCCGTAAATGAGATCAGACGGCCTGGAGGGCTGGGCAGGAAGAGAAATGCGGGCTAGAGAAGGAAAGAGAGGAGTCGGTGGTGAAAGACTAAGGGGGAGCAGATGTCACCTGTCTCCTTCTTACACATTTCCTGACAGTAACGGGGATCTATCTGCCCGTTCCTCTGCCTGAGCACTTCCGTATTTTTTCCAGGATGAACTGGGGAGAGCTCGTGCCCTGTTGGCACTGCAGACCTCTGAGCAGCGGGGGAGCAGAGAGCGAGTCTGTTCCAGCCAGCAGGAAGGACTCCCGAGGACACCTCAGGACACCGTCAGGGCTGCTTTGCTATATGCAGGCAACAGCCTGATCTGCAAAGGCATAGAGCTGACCACGATAAAATCAAAAATAAGGTCTCTTAAGTCGTACTTTCTCATCACGTGGATTAGAATGCTTTCATTTTCCAAAAGCATTGAAAAGCCTCGCACTCAACATCCACAAGAACAGGAGATACCTAACTGGTTAGCTTTGGGATATTTCCATTTGAAAGTGTCCTTTCTGGAAACATAAGCTCTTATTACAAGGATGATCTTGCAAAAAAAAAAAAATAAAGACTGCATATACTTCACCCTGTGGATTGTGCACTGCTAGAAGTGTGCAATTCAAGCACAAATATTTCAATACATACTGCATCATTCCACTTTTTCTACCTTTCTCCCATCCCCAAGAGATTCACATCAACAACACCCTCCTAGAAGTTAGTTATTAGCAACTACTGTTAGCCACAAACTCCTCTTCCCAACTTCGCAAATATCTTGAAGTCCTTTCAAAAATGAATGTGACAAATCAGCTAAGGCACCAATAGTGAGTCACAGTGGCCACTGCACGGTAAAGGAGATGGGACAGGGTTGATTTGGACTTCTCAGAAAGCTGAGAAAAAGAGGATTAAAAATGGCACTGTAACAAACATTGGAGTAGAGAGCTGACCTCAAGCATGAATACGAAATGTTCTTCAGGGAAAGGTAATTTCAGCTTTTACTTCTGCTAACAGAAAATAATTTCCCTAGCTTCAGCGTACACTTCCTAAGTAAGCAGCACTGCAGTGGCTCAGAAATGTGCTGGCAGTCAAGGGAAACATCTTCCAAGATACATCAAGAATAGTTGTATGGCAGTAAAATGAACTTATATTCTTATTTATTAAGCTGTCATTCAAATTTCTCTTTCAGAGTAAAAACAAACACTGCATAAAATATACTTCAAATTTTAAGAGGAGGAAAATCACAAAAAATGTTGAGTATGCACATGTTCCTTCCATTTGCTTGGCCAGCCAACGCTTGGTATAGAATTCACGTTAAAGGACATAAAAAGAATCATAAGCAAGTTTCCAATAAAGTCTTGTGCTTGTTTTCTTACTTTGTCTCATCTAATTATAAATTCAAGTGAAAAAAATACTACAGAAAACAAAATGATTTTGTACTGGAATTCTTGGACTACATACACAAAGTTGTTACAAGCCGTCTCTAATATACCTATTTGCCTTAAACAGAAAGATTTTGGCAGGGATTATGTGTCTTTGAAAAGCTCCCCAACAAAGCTGACTAATTTAGGCAACGCATTACCAAGCTTTTACATCTGAGAATCTCTTAAAAAAAAAAAATAAAGGCAGGGGTATCCCCAGCTGAGTTAGAACTTGGGCTATACTGCCTCTAATCATGCTTTTTCCTTAAACATTCTGATTAATTTCACAAATAAAGAAAAAATGAGAATGTCATACTAGTCGGGCAAGGTTTATATATTTTCTTTGAAAATAAGTTAATTATCATAAATCAAGCTCTAAAGTAAATTTGTTCAAGTATGCAGACAGAGCAACAATCTAGACCTACTGAAGTCAGTATGTGTTTGCCCATTAACATCAAAAGGAACGATATTTCACAGCCTTTAATCTTGTCCTTGAAAATAAAAAAAGTTAGTCAATAATCACGGATACTTATCTCTTAACTACAGACTTGCTACACTGAAGCATATCAGAAAGTTTTCACTTCACCAGCTTGTCCATTGTCAAGACGGAAAAGAAGCTCTAATCTCTGAGAGGGCTAAACAGAAGAGAAAACCAGAAACAACCTAACAAAATTTCTGTCTGCCACTATTTTGTGATGAAACAGACCCCAGAGTAGACTGCTCCATAAATGCAAATAAAAAGAAAATAATTTTTTTAAAATACATAACTGATATGATAATCTCATTCTAACACAGTTGGATATGCTTGCTCTATAGCCTATAAAAGGCTTTATAATTCATAAACGACTTAAGCATCTTGTCGTGTTGAGTCTCATCACTCATTTCATATACAATCAGCATTAGCATCCTCAGAAAGGATGGTCTGCCAGAAGAGGAATGTCTTGTTTCAAAATGCAAAGCAAAACTACTCATTATTAAAACAATATGATGGGAAAGGCTGCCAAGGGGCAGCTTTATCTAATAAGGCAATAAAGTACACATGATTTAGCAAGGTGGTGACTACATTTTCTGTGTTTAGTTGGCATTGTCAATACAACTCAAGTATTCCGATAACATCATATGCACATGATACACGTAACACAGGCATTTTTAAGTCAAAACATTATGTCAGGATGTTGTTTCTATCTGGACTTAAAATAGATCAGGAATGTTTCTCTGTTATACTGACCAATGCTGTAGCATTACATCAGTATGCTGTCTATATCCATCAATTATCTCATTTTATACCTAGACTGAATGTTCCTTGGAGTAGACATGATGTGCAAACTCTTAGAACAGTATGATCTAGTTCTATGATGAAGTCTTTAAAACACAACTGCATTATAAACAATCACATTTTAATATACTAAACTAACAGAAACCTTGTCGTCTAGGCTCTAAACCCTAAATATCGACGAGTTGTTACTGTGCTGCCTTAAAGTATAAAATCCATGTGTTTTTTTTTCTGCTAGCATAGTTAAGTACAAAGACAGTCCTTCTATTTTAGTCAAACAGGTATATTTATGACCCTACACACCTGCGAGTGTTTTAGTGCCAGGCTCTGAATTGGTAGCAAGAGACTCCAGGATGAATCCATAGCCTGATTAAATTTAGAACACCTGCTCCTTCAGAAATGAATGGCAATCAACCCATTTAGTGTAGGTCATCAAATGCCAAATTATTACAAGTTATGGTATATACTTGCTAGAAATGTACCTTGAACTGACTTAACAAATTTCACTATTTCCTTTATGAAACTTATTTTTAAGCCACAGGCATCTGGTTTATCACCTATCTGCCAAGTTTAATTACTTTCATCAATTTATGATGCAGAAGATCAAATTATGCATTCATTTTATTAGGGTAAGGGGTCACAAAACATAGAAATGAGGACCTTTAAAATTAGAAAGTAAAAAAGTAACTAGCACTCTGTATTTAATAAAAAAAATTGAACCAATAAAATGGAACAACAAAATGTTAGGTTATGGTCATGCATAATCTCACATGAAGGGGAAATTATGAGAAATAAGGAAATCCCACATTCTCATTAGTATGATATATACACACTGTATACATCACGCATAACATGATATGAAAATTAAATGCAACTCACTTAATCTCCTGCTGAACATGTCTATTACTATGACTATTACTGTCATAGATAACCACAGCTACATAGATTTTGATATCAAAGTGGTGTCCACCTCATTCATCCATGGAAATTCATCAGCTTCTACAGACAAAGCAGGCCAACTTCTAGTAGTTGTAGCCTTGGCAATTAAACCAGTTCTAATTACATCCAAAAGAGGGCAGTCTTTCTCAGTTAAAGAGAAGGAGGTTACATTAGATATCTGATACACAAGAATATCAACATTAATTTTCCTTCCAAACAAATAACTATCACAACCAGCTCTACACCCTTATTTCCTCGAATAGTAAGAATGTTTACAGATATAATAAATAATACACAATACTCCTTGAAAATTTCCAGGAACATTCAAGATTAATTCATTTTTAATTACTCTTCTTACTCTTAAGAATAAATCACCAACTTGGAAAAATCAGTTTAGCATGTAGGAATACAGAACAAACATCCAGGAAAGAAAAAGATTTTTTGTTTTAGTCAAGTTTGCATTTTACACCAGCATTCTCTCTTACTAAAGTAAGACTGAGAATCCTGCTCTCTCAAATCCCAAAACAGCCCTTGGAGAAGTTTTTTCATTTTGTGACACAACATTATTGATGGAATGAACCTAGAGATTGTGAAATGGGACACTTGGTCTCTACTTCAGATATTTAAAATAAGAGTCTATTGTTCTCAAGCATCTGTTATTACTTGCTGCTTATGACATTCTCCTACGGTGGCNTAATTTCAAATCAGTGGATAGAGTTAATTAATCTTAATTAAAAAAAAACGAAGATACTATTTTTACTTCAGACTCTTCTCTAAAGTAATTATACCACAGATGAAGCATATACTTACTCTGATCCACCACCGACTTCCCCAGTACTCCCAAAAAAGAAAAATAATAACAACAAAAACAACACTGCACTCCCCAAAAAACACCTCAAAAATTAGGCATCGGGTATCACGAGTCACAGTGGTACTCAACTTAGAGTTCCTTCTGTTGCTAAGAATAGAAATTACTGTTAGAAGTCTCTCTAAAAAGGTGTCTGTAATTCAGAATTTGTTTTATGTCCAATTTAAAGTAGCTTAAATTTATTTGTTCTCTTTCAGAGGTTATACTTTAAGATGAAAAACACCAAAGAGCGTAAATTGTTCTTTATTTAACAATTTTAGATCTGGGAATATTTCATGTAGATCTACTCTAGATTTTACTGCTGGTGTTAATATACAGATAATATTCTGTCATTCTTTCAGTTTTGCAATGATCTAACAGTGAATTTTTCACTGGTGCAACATGCAGATATTATTCTCTTTTATATGCATTTCAGTAAATATTAAACAAATATATAAAATATGTATACAGGGTACTGGGAATATAGGGCCTACTCTGTATGCTTATGATGAAAGCTGTTGTCCACTCTTCTGAAAGACGACACTCAAGAATTCAGATGACATGGAAAATACAGAGGTTTTAAATAGTGGTACAGCTAAAATGCAAAACTCAGCCAATGACAGCACTATCCCTCCCAAACTCTTTTTAATAAACACAAACTACTAAATCCTTTACAGAATTGAGTCTGACTGACAGCTGAAGAAAAGCGCACCTGGTATTTAGAGATAAATACTCTCAGTGTCATAAAAAGGCATGCCAGATCTAACCTTCAGCCTGGACTTAGAATGTCACAATACGAAGGAAAATAGTTTCATTTTTATTCTTTGTCATTAGCAGGCTGGCTGAGCCAGGAGCTGGCTCTAAGATTTCCTTAAAAATGAGAGCAAAAAAAGTAATGTATTAACATCCTAATCACAAAAATGCCTAAATAATCTGCATACTTTGTTAATAGTCCTAATGCCTTTCCGGGAAGGGCATACAGAGTAGTCTCATTGGGGTTACTCTTAGTGTTAAAATCATGGATCTGTTAAATGTATTAGCAAATTATGATCTTTATTAGTATTATTAGTAAGAGCTCTTGATTCTCACTGCTTAAAATCCCAGTAAAGCACAGAAGAAGGTAGAGGCTACTTTCTCTGTTTTACGGTGGGTAAGCTTGGGTGCATGAAGATAAAGTCCTGCCAAAGGCCAGGCAGGGAATCGTTAGCAAAGCCCAGAGCCCTTTAAATTTCATCTGAGTACTTCAACCTCACAGCAGCAATTTTTATCACCCTTTTAATTTCATTGAAAAAACCTTTAAATACTCAATATAATACCAGGTGACTGAAGGATGATCTTCAGGTAACTTGAGAGGAGAAGATTTTTCTGCTTTCCACCTTAAAAGAGCGTGGGTATATTAAACAGTGAGAACTGACAACAAAGGTAAGCTAAAAGCGAAACATAATAAGACACTGTTTTCAGCATTTCAAAAGAACTAAATACAACACATCAGCAGCTTCAAAATCCTTTTGAACAAATGCACTCAGAAACAACTAACTGGCAAACAAAGCTATTATGAAGATGACAGTGTGGTCACTGAACTTTTGGCACATCAACTCTATAAAGTGTAGGCCTCGAGAAATATTCCTCACATTTGAGTAAGTAGAAAAGCAAATTTAACAACAGATACTGAGGTCACGGTATTATAATTTGTTTATTTTTATGAAGTTTAATAGATGAGAATGTCCCTAAAATGAGAAGTATATCCCTTATTTATTGTTGAAGGGATTTGATTTACATTAAATTTTAAAGAATTGATATAGTGATCAGAATTTCAGAGACCCAGTCACATTACTTTATATTTAGGTTAATTTTTATTCTGCCAAAACAATATAGAAGCATTTTAAACAGCTCTCATAACATAAGATAGATGTCCTGTACCCTATCATATATCACAATTTCTAGCTAATTAAGCTGATTTCAATGGACAGATAGAAGATTATACTAGTTTACAAAGCCTACAAAGCATGGTTTAAATACTACATGGAATTGACAAAATCCTTTGAAAAATACAAGTCTTCTTTGGCTGCTGGTTTTGTGTAACTATGCACAAGAAGCTCCCCCCCCCAAGGTCATTTTGTTTTTCTAAAGGTTTAAATCAACTCCAGTCAATTTACTGACTGTACATCACAAACTGAGCCACTTTTTATTCACTTATACCCAAGCACACACACAAAAAAATATACTAATATCTTCACAAAAAGAAATTGAGTTTTCATTCTTTCAAAACTCTATATAGCATTCAGACTGAAATGAGAGCTTTTTAAATTCTTCAGAACCCCAAGAGACTGAAAAACACTAGAAAGCATGTAAGTAGGTGTGTGTCATCTGAAGATTTATATATTTTAAATGAACATAATAAAACCATAAACTAGAGCATTTTAAGGGCTTTTTTAGGTGGTTTTTTTTTTTTCCCCAAACCATAGTATGAATTTGAGACCTTTCCAGAACTCACTCCATATCACAAAGATTTTCCCTTCAGGGAACATGATTATTAGCCAACGTTCAACTTTAATATATTTCCTCAAATATTAAAGGAAACTGCCTTAAAACCTGAAACTGCAGCTCTGAGAATATTCTATATTTAAAGTAATTGGCTGACCAAGAAAATTCTATTTGTGAAAACACCTTGTCTATTTTCACTAAAACAATAATGAAAGTTAGGGAAAGAGTTCAAAAAACAATAAACATGTAAGTTCAAAGCATTCAGCTACAACAGTATGGATACTGTTGTATCTTATAAAAACATTGATATGCCAAAACTTGCCTCAGCTTTCAGTACATGAGGGGCAATGAGTAAAATACACTTCTTTATTTAAAATACACTGTAGTATCAAGGCATTTTGCAAGCAAGGAAAGTCATCCTGACCTACAGCTCTTAGCCCGAATAACCAGACAGTGAGGTAAAACAAGAGGGAGAAGGGAATAAAAAGATGCAAGACACAGGAAAAAAAAAATTGATTTTATGTACTCTTTCCAAAATGCCAGCATGTCTATCTTTATTACAATGCACAGTACCATTCTCTAGTTAAACACAAGTATGTATATGGTTGGCTTTCTCGCTGTCTTCTACTTCAGTACTGGCAGACAGTGAAGCCTGATATTTTATCATAAGATAAAACATTTAGCCTAAAAAGAATCATACCTCCACCCCCCCCATATCTCACATAGCAGTGTCCTAACTACTGAGCAACTTATATGAAATAAGAAAACACAATCAGAGAATCATATAGTGGCTTAGGTTGGAAGGGACCCCAAAGATCATCTAGCGGCTGTGATTTTTATAAGTTTTGCTATAGCTGTACTTCTTTCAGGCTGAGCCACTAGTTTAATTCAAGCTGGCATTAGTTTCAGGTTAAAAAAACAAACAAAATCAGTCTTTAGGAGTTGGCTTGAGGCTTTGTCTTTTTTTTTTTTTTAAAGCCACAAAAACAACAGTTCTCAAGTGTGAAATTAGCTTTACCCTTTACTCAAGAAAATCTTTCAGGCCTGATTTATGGGACTGTATTTGCTCAGATCAAAATAGAATAAACCCCTTATTAAAGATTAATTAGAAATAAGTCACTGATTTAGAATCCTTTTAGAATCCTTCGTCATAAATGGACTAGAGAAAGGAAGACTCAAACACTACATAGGGAAGGAAAAAAGTGCCATAAAGAGAATGCCATGGTTACAGACCAGAACAGATTAATTGTTCAAAGGCATCGTAAGGGAATTATCAGGAGTCACCAGGAACTAGATGGAGGAATAATTTGTGTGGCAAAGAATTGAGCTGATAAATAGAGATTAATTTAAGAAGTTAATGAGGAGATATTAGGGAAAACTGAGAAATTTTGAAAAATAAAAATTGTTCCTTACTCCACCAAGGGCTCCTCCCCTGTTTACACAAAAAGAATTTCTAGAAGCTTCTAGAATACGTAAGTGCTGAAACATTCTGTATTTTGGGAGGTGTTGTTTATTTGCTTCTTTACCAGTTGCCCAAAGTGGTTTCTCTTACTCAAAAAATGAAGAACTTTCTCCAATATACTTTCCCAACAGTAACCCAAGTTTCCACATATCACAGAAATAACAAAAACTGAGGTAGCTATACGGCTATTAAGGAAATGGTAGAACCACACCACTGTAGGTTCCCTGCAATTGCCAAATTCAGCTCCACAAGCTACTACTGGAATTCCCTTCTCTGCTAAATCCTTCCAGCAACCAGGAGTGATTTGACTTAATCTAATTAATTCACCGAGCTGAATGCACTGGAGGAAAAAAAGAGCTCAGCAGTTTAAAAAGCTTTGTTATCACATTCCTTTCTTTCACTGCATTTCATTTCAAAATTCCCCCTATCATTCACAAATTCCCTGCCTTACATCCACATATAATCTAATCAAATAGCCTCGCCCCCCCCCCC